>JAVVLW010003545.1:0-12500 GCA_034401795.1 Chaetoderma sp. LZ-2023a
AGAGTGCCTACCATCTGCACCTCTGCAGACTCTAGCATGCTCAGATGTGACACAGAGAATCTGGTGTTGTAGCGGGATCTGCGGCTGCAGACAACCCAGCCCTACCCATAGAAGTGGCAGGTAGACTCAATTTCCTCAGGTTGGTGAAATCAATCATAGATGTTTTTCCTCTGGTGATCATGGAAGGGATTGTACTGGGCTCGTCTCGGAAGTGGGCCCACTTGGCATTTAATATCATGGCTGTCGCAGTCGTCCTGACACCCGCACTCAGTACTGTGACAAAGAGAACAGATACAAGGAATAGTGGTGCTAGCATGTTGGCTCTATATATGGAGGGTTAAACCAAACAAGGTGAACCCCTCAAGAAATATCTGTGTCAGATCGAGCCCTGTACCGGCCTCGATACCGATCTTCATCCCATCAGGGGCGGGTCTTAGTTGCTTCACTTTAGCAGCAGCTAGAAGCCACAGTTCTATCACAATGGGTGTTTTTTGCGGACTTGTGACCCCAATATGCACGAACTGTGTGTGACACACCCTCTATCCGCAGGATGCCATCCTGAATATCGATGGCTTCCTCTGGTCCATCGAAGGGGTGACACAGCAGGAGCTTTCCTCCAGTGGCCCCAATCTTATCACCCACTGCAACGAGGGTTGTGCCCTGTCCTATATAGGTCAGGAAAGATGTCCCCTGGTTATAAAGCTTCCGGACTGTACCATTCTTCTTCACAATGAGGGAGAGTGAGGTGACCTCCAGGTCAATAACTGCTGGAGGCCTATATAGTGGCACCCATGCTCGCCACTCACCACCAGGTCCAGCACGATACCACACCGCGTTCTTTTCGAATACTACCTGCAGCTGTATCACCAGCTATCTGATCTACCGTGTACAGAGGGAGCACAGAAACTGCTCGCATGCACAAACAGTATATTCTGTTGGCGAGGTGATAGCTCCCAGCCACGACACTGGCTTTTTCATCACTTCCTATTTCTGAAGATGCCTCACAGCTGTTGTCTTCCCAGTGCCACTGAGGGCACTCGTCGGGTCACATCATGTGAGAGCATGCAAGGATTGAAGTGTTTTGTATACTTCTAGACAAATGTATCATATGCTTCACTCATGCATGAAACCAAGGTTTATATATATTTTGTACTGGGTGAGATAGATATATAAATATCTGTGGTTGTGCGTGCTAGACTGTTGAAGGCTGTTTTATATTGCCTGTGTGTTCTGCTGTACATTTCCGTCCCCGTGGATTCTGTCTGATAGTGTCAATCTGCTGGAGTCACCAGCCATGTACTGTACCACCCTCCGAAGGTGCTAATGTGGGATATAGTTCAGGCTGCTTTCACCACTCCAATTTAGCCAATGTACACCTAGTTCTTAAAGGAGAGCTAGCGGTAGGATCTGCGGTAGAGAACCCATTCTACGCTATACTGAACAGTACATCTACCAATTAGAGATGGTCTGATGACATTCTCCCCATTTTGGAGTAGCAATCGGGCAATCGGCATGGCTATGCACTCTGGTTAAACCATATATATATGGTTTAACCAATGACTCATCAGCAGATCCTACCGCTAGCTCTCCTTTAAGAACTAGGTGTACCATGGCTACATTGGAGTGGTGAAAGCAGCCTGAACTATATCCCACATTAGCACCTTCGGAGGGTGGTACAGTACATGGCTGGTGACTCCAGCAGATTGACACTATCAGACAGGATCCACGAGACAGAAATGTACAGCAGAACACACAGGCAATATAAAACAGCCTACAACAGTCTAGCACGCACGTTGGACAGCGTCAGATCAGCAGGAAGCTGGAGAGGCATGCTAAGTATGTAACACAAGCACAGAGCAGCCTATGGGCTATCGACGAGTCTGTTAGCAAAGCTCTCGAGGATGGGCAGGTCAGTGATGAAGAGTACCACCATATATTGAAGCTCCACACCCTGTACTGTACAGATAAACCCAAAGTGCGCCAGCAATACCTCAAAAGCTCCAGAGGGCGGGTGCACATGAAGGAGTTAAAAAACGAGATGCTGTGGCGGGGCCGCATCGAAGATCTCTACGGTACGAAATAGTATGTTGTGTCCGCGGCTGGAACAGTGGCTTTAAGATGATTACTATAGATGGCCTTCCCGATGAATCTCATGACAATCGACCAGAGCCAAACGCCCCTCCTAGGTACACTCTGGACCCGCTCGACTCGATGTCATGTGTAAGACATCCCAGACCTAACACCTATTTCGATCACAGTTGACGGGCAGTCCCGCATCAACTTCTCCATCAATCCACGACCACCGACCAACCTTGCAATCGCCATCAAGAATGCGAGGAATGCTCATACCAGGATGGCAAGCCTGAATCTCTCATTCTGGAATCAACAGCTGAACTTTGCCGTGTGGTGTGCCACAGCAGGATGCGTCGTCGGCGTGGGTTTGCTGCACTCGTCTTCTGGTACCCCCGAAGATGTGCTCATTGCAAGCTGTCTCCGATTCCATGTGTACTACATGGTGAGACGAATCCTCCATGAGCTGGGCGCAAGCCTGTCTGATATGAATGATTTCAACCCACAGCCTGTTGGCACCACGGCCCTCGGCACTGCGGGCGTCGGCACCGAGGGAACCACTAGCTACAGCCTCGCAGCAGCCTGTAGACCACAGCGAGAGTTCAACGTCCACTCAGACTATCGTTTCCATGGTGGAGACAAGTGTTATGTATGGCGACCGAGACGAGAATACTCAGGCTTCCCCTATTAAACACCCCGAAAAATCGGCCGTCGGAAGACAGTGACGTTCTCATTTGATCCAGACTCAGAGCCTGGAGCACTGGTGCAGAATATGCATATCACCGGAATACGGCAGGACCATCCAGAGGCGTGGAAATACTTTGTCCCACACACAACCCCAGGGCTCACACCAGCAGGGATCGTTCGAATCAACCAGTCCTTAGAAGCATTATGTTATTGTCTCCTGACAGCCCAGACCAAGCTGTGCCACTCCATATATGGGGTGAGTGGAAAAGAGGTGCAGGCCACGTTCAGCAGTCTCGTTGGGGACATGATCATTGTTGCAGATCACAGTAGCCTCATTGCCATGTTCCAGCAAGCCTTACAGAAGGCCCATCGTAAGCTCGACTTCACTATAGCGCCACACCTACGACTTATTCAGAGCAATATGATCGTGAATGTCAAGGATCTGAAGATTAGGGGCTACAATAACATGATTGTCGAGGGGAATTCCCCAGGTATGCACATCAGGAGTGCTGGACGACAAAAGGCGACCCATGCTGGCACACACCAGCACCCCACCCAGCAGTGCTAGCATATATCCCTGCTAGCAGGACGATAGCCCTGAGTGGTGTCAGGTCTGGCTATTGCTGTGCTCGTCACCAGTCTTCTCCACCACTAGTAGATCATGCTCGTAGAGCATGAAATCATCCTGTGCGGGAGTCATGGCTGAGATTGCCTCAACTAACTTGGCCTGCCTGACAGCCCCCAAACACGAAGTTAGCATACACACCCAAGGACTGTATGGTTCGTTGGTACAGCCTTTTTTCAGCTTGTAGTGGTGCAGAACCTTATTCAACTCAGGGTCGGGAGATACCATGGATGCCTGCAACTGCTGCAACACGTTCCACATATACTCCCGATCCTTGTAGAATCACGTATTCAACGAAGCAGATCTGCCCCTTGCCAAATCCTAGGTAGAGCTTCACAGCTGTCAGCTCCTCTGCTACCTCAGCGTTAGAGAGCTGGTGACTTCTTCTTATAGTCCATCAATTCGGTGTGGAAGACACCATAGTACCTGGTACATAGTACTAGTAGGTCCATGGTTTAAGCCACTATGTATAGCACAGCCCTGTATATATATATTCCTGAGTACCAATCTAATCAGCTAACAGATGCAGACTGGGTAGATCTTATTAGTGCTTTCGAGGTAGAACATACATGTTTAAGTGCATTGTATACTCAGCACCTAAACGACGACGTCAATGGTACGGATTGTAAACCAACTCCTGGAGAGCCAGGCGAGTCTCCAGAAGGTGGGTCAAAAGCAAGACCAAGAAGCGACTGACACAGGCTATGCCCCTGGCCATTCATGTCGCCAGTAACATAGCCGCGAATGTGGCCATGGTGAAGATGGCAGGTGGTAATGAGGTTATTCCTGCCGCTGGAGCTGCTGTCCTCACTACAGTGACGAGTACAGTTGTCGACCACTGTCTAGGAATAACACATCCCATCCCAACGATCTCCATCAGTCGTGCCAACTATACTGTTTCCACCAAGATCATGGGCGAACGCATCCCTCTAATGGAAGCGCGGTTCTAGGGCTAGTGAGGAGTGCTATGGCCGAGATCATCATGGCCTATATCTAGCTTTAAGATGCTATATGTAATGGAAGCTTGGCAGGTCCATGACACAACAGTAGCCTATGAGGCATGACGGGCTATGTCAGAGTCGGTAGCGCATAGTCGACCACATGGAGTGAGGATTTCCAATTCCCAGAAATGGTGGTGAGCCCACAAGGCATGCCTCTGCAGGGAGGGCCAGTATCCTGAGCACTGCTACCTATTTCCTTCGCCCACCGCATGGCCCCCACTGGATATGATTAGGTTTACGACATGTATACACCGACAATGTCTCTGTCACTCACAGACCTAGAGAGCAAAGCGCTAGGTGATCTCGCTCACTTGGGCGAGGCACGCCTCAGTTCAGATGAGATTGTTTCCCCCATCTCCTTCCTAGACTTCGATGAGAAGGCAGATCCTCGAGAGATCCGAGCTACCATCCCAGCAAGCGATATCATCGGAAACACTGACACGGTAGGACAAACCGCCCTCAACATGGCCAATACTGTATACAAGGGGATGGGCATCAAAGACAGGGCAGTGATGCAGGGTATGCTCGGAGTCGATGAGGTTGGTGCCATCAAGATTATGGCAGAGTCCTACGCACAGGACCTGGTTAAGGATCTCCTTAAACCACGGAGCTCATTTCAACAAGATGGGAAGAATCTCAATGTAGTCACCATCGGCCTGAGCCATATCATGGTGGATGGCCAAGCGAATGCAGCAACAAAGCTGCAACTACCCGAGGTAAAGAAGTCGGGATTCTTTGGCCTGCTGTTTAAGATCACATAATAAACATGGCTGCTCGAGCTTGCATCATACGAATACTCGAGGTGATAGATACTGTGGGTACTGACACAGGCCCTCTGCATTACCTTCTCAGCTGTTGTTGGGATTTCATGCTTGACGCCTCTATCACATCCTTTATATCCGCCGGCAGTACAATGCTACCCATACATAAGGCAAAAGAACTGGTATAGGAAGTACTGCCATTTAATCTCCCAGATATAAACGAGGCTACATCCAAACAGGTACTCGCCATCCTTCATGCACATGTGAAACATGTCAGTGCCATAAAGTAGTAGACCAAATGATGCCGGTCAAGTGGTGCTGATCAATGCCCCATCAGGACACGGGAAAAACATCTTACTACAGGCCCTGCTCGCTGAACATCTTCAGTCTCGATACACCCTCCTGGGGTGGTCGACAATAACGATCAGTGGTACAGCGGTCCAATCACCAAGGCACACATCCTGCAAGCACTGATGGAGAAGTTTCTTGCGGCTCAACTAACTGAAGGACTTGTTCTAGTTATTGACGACCCCGCGATGTACCAGTAGACAGTCACATACCTTAGCAACATCACCAGATGCATTCAGAACACCAAGATCACTGTCTTCACCCTCTTTCAGAAGTACACCCATGAGATATCGCCAGATATCCGGCACAATGCGAGGCTCCTGTCCGTTAGCTCGAAGAGTGGTTGTTCCCTGCTTGAGACGATATACGGCAGCTGGACCCTCAAGGAGACCAAGCAAGACTTCATTGCAGGCGTGCAGAAGGTCGCATATCTATACCTCTTCATCTTCAGCAACAAGGAGACAGAGGAGCTCGCTCACTTCAAACCCTCACTGGAGAAAGCAGAACACTTCAGCTACAAGTTGAATTCCGCTAGGAAGCTCACATGTCATTTGGGTCGACATGTACAGCTGCATTGATGTCAGCCAGGAGGTTTTTTCAGGCTTGAGGAACTTTGTCCGCGGTCTCCACTACTTGTGGAATTCGTCCATGGTTTCCACTGCTTCGTCCGTAGACTCCGCTGCCTGAGGATCAGATAGTTGTTTCTGAAAGATGATATGACCCTATACTTCTGAAACTTCTCGTGGAAGATCCACTTCGCCCATGCCTTCTTAGCATTTGCCTTGAGGCAAGTTTTGATGAGGTAGTCCTGGTAGTTCTTTTTGGGGAATATTCTAATTGCTGCCTCGGCTCTCACCAGCCACTCACGCCCTCTTTCATTGAAGATGTGCTCAATGGCCTCCTTGTGGCCGGTGAGCAACCGCACCTCTCTACCTTCGGTATGGCCGGTGGCCAACCCAGTGGTATGCTCAGCCCCATGACTTTCAGTCACACATGTACTGATCTCTGCTTGGACATAATCTATAGCCCCAGCCTGTATATCTTCCAACATCCGGTGTTCATCATCAGTGTGGACATAGAATACGCCAGCCCACTTCCCTACCGTTAGATCTTTGTGATCAACCCTAGCCTCCTAGAGAGCTAGAATTACAGGACTCTTAGTGGTGTCCTGGGCAGATCTAGTGACCTGCCTTGGGCACTGTCAAACTTCTGGTAGAGCATCCGAGTCAATAATTCCTTCATACTATGGGCCGGTGTGGTCTCCTCTATGGCAGTCAGTATCTCCGCAACAGACGGAGGTGGGACCTTGGCTCGTTTGTGGATAATGTTGACGTCACAAAGTAGTCGTCAGACCATGTCAATCGGCATGATTTTGGGAGCGGGGTGTGGCCACCATCTGGTTTCTTCTTGGAGGCGGTGTGGCCACCAACTGGTTTCTTCTGCCCTCCAAAGACGATCTGCTGGAGAACTTTACCAAACATCCCCGTTTAAAAACCTGTATATACAGACATTAAACATGCAGCAGTATCGACAGCATCCAGATGGGGCAGTTGAACCCACGATATCACACCATACTGATCCGCAGAAGGACTGTTTGACAGTCATTCGACCTAGTATCCATGATGCGAACCCTTTATTCACAGCAGGGAAGTTCATCGACTTCGCCCTCTCAGGACAGTTCCATGAGATTAGGAGCATGATGCTCAAGTTCAAGCTTAAGAGCACAGCGTCGAAAGAGGTAGAGCTCCCGCAGGTGGTGAGTAGGCGGGAGATTATGCAGAGCAACAACATCCTGGACACCACCTATGTGAACGATTTGTACTGGGTCCTGGCTCCACTGGCTCATGGACCTTCCTATTACGCGAAGGGGAAAGGGTACTACGCCATCGGATGTAATGAAGGCTTCACAGAATTCGACTTACAACCAGATGTAGAAATACCTGTCGTGGTGCCACTTTTCTCCATCCTCGAGAACACAAACGTGAACCCGGCCTTGATGCAAGACAAGCTGTTTCTCTGGGTGTACACCAAGCATCTTCCAGATGTAACGGTGACCTCTCCACGACTTCAGGTCTAGCATGATGAGAACGACTAGGAACTAAAACGTGTGTGCTCTGGACAACGAATCCTACATGTAGAGCGAGAGCAGCAGCAAGTCCAGGCCACAGCTAACCAGCGTCTAGAGTTGACATTGCAACGAGGTGCCTCAGATTGTGTAGCTGTAGCAATCTTGCTTCAGAAGGGAGGGGTGGTCTAGGTGGTCGGGGAGCTAGACGACTTCAAACTTGTGGTGGCTGGGACCAACATTCTCAGTGAGGTGCGCGATCTGGCTGATCCCACCTAACCATGACAACCAGCTCAGCTTTCATATTGGGAACCTGCACGGAGAGCGAGGGGCCACTCGCGCGGTCGGAGTAACAGTGTTATACTTTGGATATAGCAAGGCTCACTTCTCGCAAAATGGATGTATTCAGCTTGCAGCTCCGTGAGCCACATAGAGCATAACTCCAACAGCTACCACTGCTACTACACTATGGCCTCGGCCGTCTTCTGATCTCCTGATGCCTCATAGTCGAGCATCAGCTCTGAGAGCTGTACAGCCTTCTAGTACTCATCGAGACTCGCATCAGCATCTTGAATGTTCTGGGTGGCTTGAGCCTTTTGTTTTCGTCAGCGTGCCTCCATTTGGTGCATGTGCTCGAGTGCCTTGCTGTACTCAAACTTCTCCGTAGACAGCTTCCCCATCGTTTTCTCTCTACCTCCACCGCCTTATGGCCAGCAAAGCTGAGACCCAAGTTCACCAACTCAAACAGGTCTGCATTCAAGATTGCAGATGCCATGTCTACAGCACTATACATAGTGAGTTTAAATTCACCATGCAGTCAGCAGGAACTACAAGCAATGTATGAACCAGAAGCTTTCGAGGATCTAGTTGAGGACTACGATGAGGACTATGATGTGGATGACTATGATGAAGACGAGGACAATGATGAGGATGCATTTGATGAGGATGCCTATGATGATGACGCCTATGATGGTGATGATGTAGAGCCAGAATCCTGCCAGCTAATCCACCAAGCCAAAGGAATTTATCGTACCTACGTGAAGCGCTCTCTTGGCCCACTAGCAGCAGTTGGTTTCTGATTGTTCTGTTCACAACGAAGGCTGGCGAGTCAACGAAATCGCTAACAATGCTCTCCATGGAGTTGAGAAGATCTCCGAGGCCATCGTCTCGTGGGTAGGCACATTTTTGGCATTGCCGGTCCATGGCTCCCATAAGTTGCAATAGCACTCGCAGTCATTTTGGCTGCCGAAATTTTAAGACGTGCTATATGATATATATATGTTTCTTTGTGTGACCTGACATGGCCCTTAACTGGCAAGCCGTTGTCGATAAGTTACCCTTCAGTGACGGCGCTAGCGCTGCAAAGATTAAACAGCAGTGTTCACAGGTAATCGAGGAGGTGTTCCGCCATGGGGACCGGTGTCGGATGAATGACGGTCGTCTGTCTATAATTTGCCTGAGTTGTACAGGAAAGGACAGGAGTTGACCTGTTTTGACCACCCGCCTTCCCTCCTGTAGCAGCCGATCGCCGATCGGCAGCTGCCACCATGTTCTGTTTTAAAACACCCTATATATAACTACTTATCAGCTAACCTACACGGCTGCTTTTCTATCAACATCGCCGCCATCACACAAGTTGTGTGGCAATATAATGCTACTGCTGTTACGGCTGTTATTAGTTTATTCCTTCATTGCCAAATTAATTAACATTTAATATTCTTTACACAAAGTCATACAACCTTTACCGATTGAAATTACAGTGTCTCAAAGTCATGAATGCTGTTGATTATTTCGAAACTAATTTGACACGAACCTGTTGCCTCTGGAATGGATGGGGTGGAGAGTTAGATGGTGTTATTATAGCGTTGAGTCAAACCTTACATTTTATAGGTGGATCTTAAAGACATATAATTTTGTGTAAGCGTAATTCCAGTTCACATCAGCGACTTTGAAACATATACCATATTGCTGTTAACAGTTCATATTATTAGCTGATCCTATGTTTTAGTATATATCAAACTGCGATGTATCGCCTTTTTAGGATTATTTGGCCAAAGCAATATTTTGTCAATGGAATCGCCCATGCACAAAGTGGCACTGATTACATGACTTCAAGATTAATACCAGTATTTATTAAGCAGACCTATGCCAATAGCTGTTGAACGATGCCATTGCATATGCCACTTTGATTACACGTATCTATGTCAGTGATATGTGATATGTCAGTGTCGTGGTTAAAAGACAACAATACAAATATACCCATACAAGAGTTTGGAACTGATCTTACTGAAAGTTATTTCTAGTCGTGTAATTAACAACTTCCAGTCAATTATCTTGAAAATATTTATTACAAAATTACTTGCTTTGTGAATATTGCAATGTGGTTAAATGATTAATTGACTCTATGAAGGCTTGCAGATGCAAGAGTTCACTAACAATTTTACATTTAGTTATGAATCATAGCTATTGAGCCTGCCTGCCTGCTTGTCTGCATGCCTGCCTGTATGCCTGTCTGCCTGCTTTAGGTTGATCGGTCGGTCCGTTAAATATTTTTTTATATTTCTGAGAAAACTGGCTTAAGTGGCATATGTTTTTATTCATATTAGATTGGTTCGCAGGATCAGATTTCGCTACACCATCTTTGTTCATGTGTGAGAATAGTATATGCTGTAAATAATATCCACACAACCAAGGACGGGCGCGGATTCCTCGGGGAGATCTCTATCATTGATGTACCGTTAAAGTCAGGGGCGCCGGACGGACGGGGGGGGGGGGGGGCAGCGGAGGCAGGTGTGTCCTTCGCCGATTTCTATAAAGAATTAAACTTTAGTTTAGAACTTGAAAAATTATTTTTTGAATATTCAGAGCAGACTGACCAGTTGTATTAAAGTTCGGTTATAACGTGTTTTCGCATTCAGCCCATAACGTAATATGGGAATGCTTTTATGCTGCAGATATCTTTTTCTTGCATAAAATGGTTCTATACCAGAGAAAAATGCTAACACCTTTTCTCTCTCCGAGGTTTGAGACGTGTAGGCAAATGTCCTACCACCATTTCTCCACCCTGGCTATTATTTTCTACTCAGAAGTCTAATAGCGACGTGGAATTGCTATGTGTACCCAGGTTTACAGTTTCAACTCACACGTTTAATTATGAATCTCCCTGCGCCCTGGTTTCCAGGTTCAACTCACAGCACTATACGTTGCTATTTATGTAGTGGTAGTTACATGCCACATGTTGACTTAATTATTATTGATGTGTTTTGTACCTTATCATTATTGTGATACTTGACGTCTTCAAATCTGAACACGTTTCGCGCATCTTTGCAGGTAAAGGTAAGATACGAATTTGACGTAACAGTGTCTCACTCTCCGTTAATGCCTTAGTGGGTACAATAGAATATATGTGAGATGATGGGCAGATGGGCGCAGCCATGTGCATGGTAACACTACAACAAGAGATATTATCGACGATGTTCGTGGAATTGTACAATTGGCAACAACTCTCAAAATCACATTTTAATTGATGCGTAATACGCATACTCTATGCACACGTAGAAATAATTTGTATACACATGCCTGTAATACGGGCTCGATGCCGGTGGGGGCAGTTGAGGAATGGGTCTAAGGTTTGTTGTTCCCCTCCGACAGAATGGGAGGAGGGTGTGGTCTTTGAGTGAGGGTATGTGCTCACTCGGAAGAATGTGAACACTAGATGCGCATAGAAGTCATATCCGGCATTGTGATTAATAAATTTCATCCTCTTGGACTTTTGAATACTATCCTTTTTGTATGACTATGAGCACCCCACCCCACCCCACCCACCTTATCAACACGTACGGTCGTGATACACATGTTTAGCTACGTCACGCTTTTATTAGTTCTAGCTATAAGCGATGATACCACCGCCCACACGAAAACAAAATAAGACATTTGAAGGCCTCCTTTGATTAGTCTGATCCTTGGTCAGATGCCCCTCCGACAACACTGCGTCAATATGGCTATGTAAGAGGCTGTGAAATCATAATTTAAATCACTCATTCCATACACGCTACCTGTTGAATAGTTTGTTACTAATTTGACTTGGCGGAATTATTTGGCAAACTGATTGTTCATTCAAATTAATCATAGCAGAAATACAATATAAAATCTTTTTAAAAAACACATGGGATTTTGTATTTTTTAAATTACATATAAGTATTAGTAAAGACTTATCTCATATCAATATGTTGCGTCCAATAATATTAGTTTTAAAATGTACCCAGAATATTTAACACACCTTAAAGAATTTACTATCTTTAGTAATTAACTTATTTTATGTCGGTCATCCCTCATATGTCCATCCAGCATATGTCCACTTTTTCTTTAAGAGAGTCATCAAGAACAACTGGGCATGAATGATCCATCGGGTCGGATCAACGGTCCTTCACATGTTCAAAATGATTGGTCGATTAGACTTGCGGCTGTCTTGGATGACCTAGTTTTCACAAAAACACCTTCAGATACAACGCACTTAAATTATTTCTATGAAGATGTATAATTAGAGGATCATATTATTATTATTATTATTATTATTATTATTATTATTATTATTATTATTATTATTATTAATATTATTATTATTAAGGTGATACATCATTGGAAAGCTCATGCAATTTTCTAAACTGCTATGTGTTATTATTTATACTTTTAAAAAATGTTGTTAAGCTAATTATAATCTTTAAATAAGCCATATTGACCACTTGATTGACTTAATCTAGGGACAATGTTGTATTTTATAAATAACTCAGTGAAAGTTTTACATAAATATTTAGAAAATTGGTTGACATTTGCATTGGTATGCGGCTTCCATAATTTTGTGATTGTAGTTTAGGACCGTTTTAAGATGCGTTACCCTTTAGAGCAGTGGTGACTCAGCTGCTGGTTGAGCAATTCAGAAGTTA
>JAVVLW010003545.1:15000-25000 GCA_034401795.1 Chaetoderma sp. LZ-2023a
GATTGTGACACATAGGATACTATAGTGCTGAACGCATTTTACCGTAGGATTTTCTGCTGATCAGCTTCCGTAGTGTAGAGTTCAATATCGAACAGATTGTTGGCAACAAACGGATCAGTGATCATGCCGGATCAATTTTTCTGGTACGTATCATGGGAACTATCACTGTTTTTTCACTCTTGCATGACTCCATTGAGAAAAAGTGTGGACTGATGATTTCTTTCCGTAGGTACTGCATTCCAACATACTGCTGCAGTATCTAATACACGCCGTTTTCTTGAGTGATCTGCATATGCCTTCCCTAGTGGATATAGACTAAATTGTTCGAACTGATACAATGCAACAGTTGTTGCGTGCATATAGTGTTTGCCATCTAAAGCGTCCTCGTAGATTTCATTGTTGACTGCTTCTACTGATATTAATACACCCTGCCAGATGTTAGATTGAGTAATGCCACAATCACATTGGACTGGGCAGTAGTTTCCATAGCCAGGCGGGTAACAACTGCTTCAACATTTACATACAATGAACAGTGGCCCATGCGGTTGATCACTGTTTCAATCCAATTAAGTGGTGCAATGACATGGCGAGATAACATGTTTGGGTGGCATCACTCGTCAATGTGAAGCACACTACACAATGTCTTGGTCACACATGATCACATGCCATTCATCTGCTGTGTTTTGATTATCGTTAGTTTCTGGTGTCTAAAACACAACCCAAGGTAACAAATTGCGGAGTCTCTCATGTAGCATGCCCGTGGACGTGCTCAGAATTAGATCATGAAGACTTAATGGTCGAAGAGTGTAAAACCACGCAGTCCTGCAAATCCGACCAGCTGGTGGGAATAGCAGGATACAGGTCTGCATTGGTCAGGCATTTGCATCCACATGGGGACCACGCCATTACTATACTATTGCATACTATATGATAGTCGCATATCACTATCCATATTGTGACAACACTGCACTATAGTCATACAGCCGCTTACCCCTGTCGTACTGTAACATAATATATTATTGTCCCTCATCACTGTCAAAATTGTGATATCATCGCTCTATTGCATATTAATATTGTACTATAATCATATTGCACTGTCGAGATTGTGATGAGACTGCAAAATAGCACCACAGCTGGTCATCACTGTCTGTACTGTGCCCTTAAACTCACTGTCTATATTTTGCACAGCTCTTACTTGCCTTAATCAAGATCAAGATCATGGTCAAATTCATCTGACTTCTTAGTTTGGCATTAACAAAACACAATGTAGAAAATGTTCCAACAACAACAGGTGGCAAAATAAAAACACTTACATCATATCAACATTTTGTGAACATGTATATATATATATGGCTAAAATTAGTTCACATATCGGATAGTGCTAAGAAGTGAAAGGTGTTAGCAATTTAGCCCATCAGTTCTGAAAATATGTATTGAGTGCATAATGATTTGAGGGATAGTGAGAGGGAAATGATAATATTTCCTGTTTATAACAAGGAATCTCAATATTGTTTATATTCCTGAAAAGTAGTTAAATGGAATAAACAACCGTAGCCGCATTGGTACACTGATGGTTCATTGAAACACACTATTGAAGAATTACATTCAAAGATTAAAAAGAAACATGACATAATTTCCATGGAAATGTCTGCATTTTGAGAAAATTTGTTTCAACAATCTTATCTTTTGGAGCGGAGAGAAATATGTGTTGAACTTTCAGATTTCGCGCCTTTCCCGCCACACACCTAATACAAAATTGGCTTTGGATATTATTGCTGCGACAATCCAACTGTACACAATGGCTAGAAATGCTCGAGATGGTTCCCCCAACAACTTGAAATGGCAAACTAACTGTGTAGTCGGTGTTGCAAAAATTAGTTTACTATTTTGCTGGTCCTGGACTAGTAGATAAAACCTTATTTAGACCAGCTAGGTGAATTTGATTCCTGGTCTATCTGATGCATGCCTGCTTATCGATCTCTTTTGAATATATTTAAATAAACAAATCTAAATCGCCACGATCTCACTGAAATTAGTATTATTCACTTATTTAATTTTTGTGAATACCAGCATATGCTTGCTACCCAGCTTAGACCCAGTCATATTGGTTGATACAAATGTATCAGTATAAAAGAAATGTTTCCTAATGTATACGATTTCAAATTGAAAAATAATGGTGTGCATACACCGTACTAAACGTACTCGTCTGAAGTGTACGTCATATAAGAAGCTGGATTTATTGAATTTCGTATTTCTTTATCATTTGATTGTTTGCAATCGAGCATATCCTGGTTGACATTTAGCGACTCTGAGTAATTGATCTTCATTTCGATAGGATGTCTACCTCATTACCCTCGGTCATTGCACTGGGACCCAGCTGTGTGCTTGCGGGAAGAGACACATTTAATTTACATACACATATCTCCACGCAAAATATCCAATGTTATAGCTATGACATGTACATATAGCATATACACCATGTCACAGTTACATAGTACTCAACATTATTACTGCATTGATACCTGCCATTAGATATTTATGTGTGGTCTGACTGGTGCCGATTGCGAAATGGTGATAATGTAAGCAGTTATGCACAATACTAGCATTCAGTCATCCATTTTCACAATTAATACAAGTCTGTTATTTCCACCCTTGCAAGTTCATGGACGAGTACACATGCTTACTGTATTTCCTGTGTTTCATTGATTGTCGAGATAGATTCCCGGCTTCCAGTAATAGTGAGTGCAGAATCTCTGATGAGAGCCGCCATTTTAAAGATCAATGCTGATATAATAATGGTGTAACATAATGGTTTATAGCTATAACTATATCACTACCTTTATTTCGTCTCACTGTTCGTTTTGGCATATGACGATCTATCAAAAGAATTTATTTTGATCTCCATATGGCATTGATCTATGGAAATCTATTAACATAATCCTGTATTTGGAATCAAGGGTAATCACGTGACCAGTTAGAAATTAAAAAAAGACTCCGTCGTTATGTTTGGTGCATATGTGTTATCGTCGGCGTTTAACAACCTTTATGCCAGCCATGTTGTGATTCAAAATAACATTCAAGGGAAAGGTATTATTGTCAGAATCCATTAATCTATGAATGCCTAATGTGAATCTCGCAATCCAATAGTTCTGTGCCATTCACCATTTCACAGTATTAAATGTTAGTACACAAGTGCAGACAGACCGTGCGACCTGCGGAACGACTTGTAATGGTTCTGAGTTGTAAATAAAACCGTTAATTTTATACGAATTGTGAATAAGATAGTCTCGCAAGGTGTGCCGGGACTTAGTTGATTTACATCTCAACCTCTCGAGAGATCTATAGTAATCAATTGATATCGAATGCCACATTCCAACCCTTGGGCTTTATCTAAGTTAGGATTTTGTCATAGTTGAATACCATATCCGATTATTTTCCCATGTACATTTGTGTACCTTCGTGCACTTTTAGTCACGTCTAACCTTTATGCTACAGCAATTGATCACTATTTTACTCCTGAGACAAAAGCTGACTGCATCTGGCATTGCCTGGTGTTACACGACCGATCCATTAGCAACTATTGTGTCATTTGCCAACATCTCTTCATGGATATATGTGCCACGTTTCTCAACTACAGCATTCACATTTATTTCTCGTGCATGAACATAGCCAGACAGTTAAACATATGTTAACCATTCAAAACAGAAACAACAAATTCCTTGTTGATTATTTTTGAAGGAATTTGAGTCCAGTCAAATTGCTTTCAAAACATTAAACATGATACTTGTACCGTTGTTTTTAAATTGATAAACTAGCATCACATGAGTCAAAGTCTTGGGCCACTTTACGGAGGCACACCCATATTTAGTCTTTATTTTCAGGTGGTCGCTTATTAATAGAGAGCCACATTTATATACGCATAGTGATATGTATTGTCTTTACGCTTTTGATCTGAGAGGAAAAATGGGCTAGGATTTAGTGTACGAAATGTGTAATGTCTACTTTGTTGGGATCAAAGAATTATCTCGTTGCCATTCATCTCCTTGCCAGTTCGCCTATCTTATATATAGTTCCTTCGCCTGTATCACATTTCTGCCATCTGGCCCATTACCCATCCGCTAGTCCCATAATTCGTCCGTCCATCTTAGTTTTACACTGTATATTCACTTGTCCTAAGACGAGGCACCACCTCCAGAAATAAATAGCACATTAAGATTGATATAAAATTTGCTTATCAATGTTACTCCTATTTCTGACAAGAATAGCAGAAAATCATAGTGCGTGCTCATAGTGATATGAGCAAATGAATATTAATAATGAACATGTTTTATTCCCTGAAGTGTACATGATATTCAGAAATAATATAGGGATCAGTTTCAATGGTATTTGTGGCAGCATCGCATGGGATTTGCGCACTAAATGGTCGGATCTGTTTACTCCGTCCAGTAAAGCATAGCATTCGTGAGAGAGAGAGAGATAGCCACATCGTCCGCGGACATTGTTTTTAAATTTTATACCTGACTTGAGTGACAAGATATTTTGACAATTTTAACATTTGCCATCAGAAAAAATGTGATAAAACACTGTATTTAACTATTGCACCACTGAAATCAAATTATCTTAGTTTCACGCAATCGTGGATGTATTCTGTTCATAGTTTTCTAATACAGTTGGCTGCAAGACATTAGTGTTTTTGGCAACACAATGTTCAGCATAATATTGAGATCATCTGGTGTCTCGGAGGTGTTGTTCCAAGTGTTAATAAAAGTACGTTTTCTGTATGTGATTAATTGTGTGGTGATACTTTTAAAGGGTACTTCTGATATGCTGCAATAGACTGACGTAGGACAATACATCCTTTATGTTGTCTGATAACTGCATGACAGAAATAGATTTAATATTTCTAATGTTGGCTTATTTGTGACATATTTTCAATGTGATCTTCTATATACAGTTTTATCAAGCGATATGATACTGCTAAGATAAGAATTACAAATTCATCTCCTCGGTCACACCAACCCAAACACTGACGAATGACATTATTCTTCTACATCATAATTATATGATTTTAAGTGCACACATCCTCCTTTTTAGATGCAATGCATGTTGAACTTTAATCGAAAGTTGTATGTTATTGTCACCATCTAGAGGAAAGATGCTCTTGGAATTATCTGTGTTTATCGTTTTGTTTGTTTTCTAATTAGCTACTTTGCTTTTTGTTCCTTAATTAGTTACAGCTGTTCGTTGGTTGGTTTGTTCATTCGTTCACTCATTTGTTCGCTCGTTCGTTGACTCTTTCATTCATTTGTTCATTCATTCGTTCATTGCTCGTTCTTTCATTCGTTCATTCATTCGTTTGGTCGTTGGTTTGTTTGTTTGCTTACCAACATAAATAATGCTCTGACATGATGAAATTGAGAAAATCAGGAATTTTACTGAAAAATATGTGGGTGCAAGTTGTTGTTGCATTCTGTGAATGCCCTTGTTTTCATTATGTATTGCACTGAACATAATAATAGTATGCATCACAATGGAACATAATTATAAAGTCCTTTATATAGGAAAATGGCACATAAACATACAAAACATCATGTTTGCATTATGAACACATTTGACGACCTTTAGCAATTGGACACTATGTGAAGAACCACGTAGATCACATTCTCGTGCGCTTCAGTATTGGGTGTTTGTTCACGCCAAGTGTACTGACGAGCGATGATTCTGCTGTATACAGTCACACCGACAATAGATACCCACTACCACTTAGCACCAAAATCTATTGGTGCCTTAATACAAATGTTCAGAAGACGTGGTCCTAAAATCGCTTGCCCTTCAGAACCACTATATATCGTCATCGAAAAACATATTCTCTGATAACAAATCACATGTTCGCAGTAACTCATTATTTATGTTCCATAACATGATTGCTTTATAAACGTTTCACGTTTTCTATGCTAGCAAAATGTAACATGGCGTTCTAAACAACATAAAGCTCTTCTGGAATTGAACAATAATATCCTACCTTTGATTTTCATATATCTCTGAATAATGCAATTTCAGATAATAAATATCCATGCCGTTTTTATTAACCTTGTTCTGGCTTTGATGTGCGCTGTTATCTATTTCTCTTTCATGGCAATACAATCACATAATAAGCACACCAACAAAATGTGCCTTTCTCCAGGCATTCGCACACGCATGCACGCACGTATGACGCAAATAATAATTAATAGTAATATCTAATCCTAACTGAAACGTTTCTTTTGTGGATGCCAATACAATATGCATTGCGTTATACGCCCCAACCATTTCCAACAGCTCCTTACCGGCTTCATATTGTATCAATGATAGCTAGAATGTTCTGTAGATCTGGAGGTTCTATGGCAACACATTGAATTGAGCAATAATATCCTTCCATTGATTTTTTATATTTCTATGAATGATGCAATTTCAGATAATATATAATATATATATATATATATATATATATATATATATATATATATATATATATATATATATATATATATATATATATATATATATATATATATATATATATATATATATATATATATATATATATATATATATATATATATGCATGCCGTTTTTATTAATCTTGTTCTGGCTTTGATGTGAGCTGTTAGCTATCCCTCTTTCATGGCAATATTCACATTATAATCACATCAAGAAAATGTGCCTTTCTCCACACGCACACGCACCCACACCACACACGCACGCATACACGTACGTACGTACATGCGTGCGTGCGTGCATGCACGTGTGACGCAAATAATAAATAAAAATATATAATCCTAACTGAAACGTTTCTTTTGTAGATGTCTATGCAATATGCATTGCGATATACGCACCAACCATTTCCAGCCACGCATTACCTGATTCATATTGTATCAATGGTAGCTAGAATATTATGTAGATCTGGAGGCTCTATGACAACACATGAAACATGTTGACTGAATGCATGTGTGTCTCTTCTTTGATCAAGTATAACCGTTGACGAGTGATTATACAAAGCTGTTATTATCGATGTACACAATAACCTCAGCATAAAGATCCTGTTGTTGTTGTTGTTGTTGTTGTTGTTGTTGTTGTTGTTGTTGTTGTTGTTGTTGCTGCTGCTGCTGTTGCTGCAGCTGCTGTTGCTGCTGCTGCTGCTGCTGCTGATGATGATGATGATTGTGATACTGGTGTCGCTGCTGCTGTTGCTAAAACCGGGCTACTATTGATGATGCTACTGGTGAAGATGGTGCTTGTAATTCGTAGTTGTGATGGTCGTAGTCCTGATTTTTTTTGTTTTACTAGTGGATATGGTGGTTGTGACATTAAACGTATTGAGTGTCATGATGGTAGTAGTGATTTTGGTTGTGTTTGTTACTCAGGCAGCCGAAAGTTGATGTGATTATTGGGATTGGTGCCATCTGTTTGTCTATTGTTCGTTTGTCTGAGGCATATCACCTGCATCATAGGAGGCAGAATCACCAAATTTAGCACACCCATTCATATTATATGTGGCTAGACAAAACTCAATGTTTAGCTCAAAAGGTCAAACATTGTGGTCACGGGCTTACTTAGAGCATAACCGATTATACATTTTCGTGAATAGCTCAAGAATGTAGAATCACGAAAATCGGTAACAAACGTTTATATTGTCGTTAGTTAGAACGAAAATGTAATTCCAGGTTAAAACTCAAATATCTAGGTGATGGGGCCACTAAGTGCATCCACAAATACACATTTAAATCTAAAATCGTATGTACCAGAATATACATCTTTTGGCCATAATTCTGGATTGCCTCACGGCAGAATCACTAGATTTAGCACATGTCTTCATATTAAGACGGTATATGATTCCTTTGATTTTAGGGTCACAGCTCATTGGCCATCTAGCTCATGAGAGACACATGTATTGCTAAGTCAAAGCATAAATGCGTGAGTCAGCATCCCCCTTGTGTGCATTCTAGGTGTCTTCTTATGTGATAGAAGTAAGGCAGTACAATTGTCCATGAAAAATATTGACTAGTACTATTTCATCAGTGTTGTAAGTTCAGAACAAAAATACTCTTCAAGCTGCTAATACAGAGGCATTGGGTGATGCATTCAACTCAAATACCATTATTAATCCATGATGATACATACTCTGAAATCGAGCTGGTGCTTGAGCGAATGCTAATGGCATAAGCAGGGTCTTGATCCGCAAATATAGCTCCAGGTGTTTGCAATACGTGGTAGCTGCTCTCCTGACTCAGTCCATGGGCAACAGGAAAGGAAAGGAAGACAGGATGCATATTTGTTTTACACGATGTGTTTCAACATTTAAAGATAGTAGTAAGCTGTTTCTCGCATGTTATCTTACCCCTGAAATAATCGTATCGTGATAAAACAGCTTTCTATAGAAGCCAGATTGCCAAAATATTGTGTCGAGAAATACCAAATACCGTCTAGTATTTTGTATAAGCCACTTGAAACTGATAATTTAAAATGTATCTCAGTTCCTTGGATGATATAATAAAGATATGTTTTATGTAAAGGCGTTTCTCGCAAAGCTTTTCCAATAAACTCACACATTGTCACTGAAATTAATCACATAGTAGTCATGCAATTCAGAGCAAATCGCAAAGTCTTATTTAGACAGACCTTTGCATTGATCCATCTCAGCAGAATACTGTTAAGTTAAATTGTCACCAGTTCTAATATTGGTTTTTCTAGTAAACTGAAATATGGAATCGTGTAACTGTACCATCGGCTCGAAATGTATGCAGTCAAACATGTCTATAACGACAGCCTAAATTTAGGTCCAACGGATCGTGGTTCTTCAGGACTGGATTGCGTAAGAACAATCCTCTTAATGATTTGAACCCAAAAGCTCGAAATAGAAAACTTTAATGAATATGTTGAAATTAATTACCCTGGGAGAAGTTGATGCCACAATTTCCTATCAAATTAATTTCAAAGTATACAACAATTCTACTTGTATAATTACCTTGAAATTAAGATTCTGAAAAATCAGGCTTCACGGTTTGAGGGGCATGACGGTCCTTATGGCCCACAAATTATTTACCAAAGTAAAAACGGTGTATTAATAGACCACCAGTCTCTAGTGACCATCTTCCCATGACACAGATTGTCCGGTATAAACAGGTTTGCACGTACATTGACTCATCACCAAATAAGGAAGCCAGATTTGGATATTTCTGGTCAAGTTCCAATCAGATCCTGTCCAAAATCAATCACATGTAATTACGACGATCAACTGTCTGCGTATCTATCTGTTAACTACAACCTTATAGCAGGGAAGCTGTTGAATATTTTGAAACTAATTATCCAGCTATGGCTTTCAGTGTAATTTGGTACAAAATACCTCTCATAATAGTTCTTAAATCTGGACGAATGTATTGTTCTTAGTAAATATACTGAAAGGTATTAACGGGGGCCTCGTCATTGGCTGGAGATTTTGGTTTATATACAGGTAGTCCACGCCATGCTCAACATCAGGTCGGATAAGTTTTGAGGTATTGGCGAAAGTAGAAAACATATTTCATTGACTTTCAAACGTGTAAGGTATACATGCAATTCAACTGTTTACATCTCTGCATATAACATCAGATTAGTGATAGTCGGTGTATCTCAAGATCAGTCATCGTATGCCCCTCTTTAACTACCACATAGCCTGCAATGGCCTACATGTACTTAGTAGTGATTATTATCTTGTAAGTGGCCAATATTGTTTGATCTCGTGTCATTGCCCACATACTTTCAATGTTGCATATGTTACGAGTACAATTCGAGGAGCGTATCTATAGTCAGAGAAGCAATGTAACCTATCATTAATCATAAACCACATAATTTATAAATTAGGACGACAGTAGGTGGTGTTGAAGGATAATGCAAGGCAGATTGTATACTCTAGACTACAGTATAATCTGGCATCAACTACGCAGCAATAGACAACATAACACATGCGATACGCTGTATTTGC
>JAVVLW010003546.1:0-25000 GCA_034401795.1 Chaetoderma sp. LZ-2023a
ATCGGTCATTGTTAACACATCACCTAATGGTGTAGTTAATGCGAACTTGGAGTAAACATTCTCGAAACAAACAAATCACATGTGTGTCTTTGGCAATGATACCTTGAAAGTTGTCAGCAATAGTGCAAGATGTATTAACTGTTTATATATGAGTGAATGGCTCGCTATAGAGAAATCGGTGATGCACGGTCCTGTCGGAGACACTTCCCCCCCCCCCCCCCCCGAGGTATGACGCATGGGATTGATTATAGTTCACTTCGTCTTGAACAGTCTTTATCCAGTCTTAATTGAAATATGAGTTGCCGTTATTCATATATAAATTCGATCGCTTTGTCATATCTGGTCTGTTGCAACTTATCATTCGCTATATGGCGCATGCACTATACAGCTCACAGTAATATATTTAGCTGGTGCATTCTGCAAAGTATACGACGTGAGAACTATAAGTACACTAGCAGTGGAACAACTCCAATGCGATCTTGTGAAAAGGTATGTTGCAGACATGGCATAGGGCTAGTCAGACAATGACATTCATCATAGTGAGGTTGTGTTGTATTAGCACTGTCCTTCTCTAAGTCAACAACCCAACTCGAGTGATGAAAATAACTGGCTCGAGGACATGATGAGAAACGATGTGATCAGGGTAATGTTCCATTACTCATTAGAAAGGTAGCTACCACAATACCAGTTAACGATATGCTTGGGCACAAATGCACATTATTTGTGTGCAATGCCCGAAATGCTAGAATGAAATGAATTCTTAAAACATAGTCCAAATGCATCCAAAATACCGATGTATTGTACCGTATCTTATGGTAATTGAAAAGGAGGCTTTATGCATAATTATTCTCTGATTAATGCAAGCTAATGTGAGTGATTTTTCAGCCAGTTGTAAATTATATTTATCTGGAATGTCGAATCAACATACTATCGATCAACAAGATATCTGGAATCGAGGGTGTAATAGTGCACTGAGACAACAATGGTATTAATGTTGTATATTTTAGATGAATTCATATGAATTGGACATTTTGTTCCTTACTTTGATTTAAATCCAAACTTAGATGGTGAATAGATGAATAGTTTCTACATGTGTGACTCCGGTTCATCGGTTGAACAGTACAGTAGAGCTGGCATTAATATAATCGGTTCTAACCTTTACAATGTATTATGTATGATTACTTCAGTAATGAAACACACTCCTGCATCATCATGCGGGAATGTTCGTTGCCCTCATGATGGTGATTCAGGTTGATTAAGCACTGGACTCTAGAATAGGGTTGGATGCTAGCTGATGTACACTGAGATTTGAGCACAAGCGCCATTGGCATATTGCAATTAATAGCAATTTAAAAATCA
The DNA here is from genome assembly GCA_034401795.1 of Chaetoderma sp. LZ-2023a. Classification (NCBI taxonomy): domain Eukaryota; kingdom Metazoa; phylum Mollusca; class Caudofoveata; order Chaetodermatida; family Chaetodermatidae; genus Chaetoderma; species Chaetoderma sp. LZ-2023a. The sequence goes on from JAVVLW010003546.1 coordinate 1,360, forward strand.
TGTTCCCGAAAGATGTGGCTATCATAGCGAGAAAGAGCTTCCAAGCAACACGATTTGCAAACTGAACATTTAGACAAGAGCTGAACAATGCATGCTGGGAGGTTGGTACGTCGTGCGTGCGTGCGTGTTTGTGTGCGTGCGTGCGTGCCTGCCTGCCTGCCTGCCTGCCTGCGTGCGTGCATGCGTGCGTGCGTGCGTGCGTGCGTGCGTGTGTGGGTGCGTGCGTGCGTGCGTGCTTGCGTGCGTGTGTGTGTGTGTTTGTACGGGCACATGCACGTGTGCATGTGCGTGTGTTTGCATATGTGTGCTTGCATGCGTGCGTGCGTGCGTGCGTACGATCCTGCCTGTGGCTGTGCGAGTGCATGGCGTAGTTAATTTGATATTTTATATTCACTACATTCCAAATATGAATGTTACGTCGACATGCAATTTTGAAACAGTTATCATGGCATACTGCCACGCTGCTTGATATGATGTTTGGAAATAAATTCGTAACGTAAACAGGTATGTACGTCCAAAGTACCAATTCCGTTGTATCATATGGTAATGAAAACTGGAAATCATCGATTTATGCAGAATTAGCCTCCAATTAATACAATGAGGGATTTATCAGTGAGATGATGGTTACCCCATCACTGTAAATGATAATTATCTTGAAAGGAATATCAAGAGACCATCGATCGTCAAGATAGAATCTAAGACAGAAAGGTTCATTGAGACCTCACTATCATTAATATCTTTGTAAGCAGTTCTTTAGCAATTCGTACAGGTCACATTGATGTCTATCACTTCATGTAGCACTTAGATTGAAAAGTGAATCACTGTATCATGTCCATATGGTGTGTGCTAGAATTTGACTTGATTCCTTTGCCGGATTCAAGAAACACCAGTCTGGCTTTCAGCGGCTAACATTACCACAGTATATGAAATCGTCAGAACTGGATATAATAGTGCTTTGTATTGGTTGCTTCCAATGGTGTAGCCTCCGGGCGTGTACGCTGGTCCGCCGGATGCTCCCGTTCCGCAGTACCACCAGTGCGCAGTGCGTCGGGATGGGGCTGCTGGTTAGCTGCGGATCTCGGGGTTGTGTATCCGGTGTTGCGCGTTGTCAGATTGTACAAAGACTGACTTTTAGAGCCGGTGGAATGTTTATGTGCGACCATCGCCACGAAAGTTGAACCTCACGGTCTCATCCTCGCTGTTGGTGTCACTGGTGTGACGGTCCCACAGCTCCATTTAGGGACGGGGCGTAATTAAATACATACCATAATTAATATATGCAGCAGTCAAACAATCGTACTCGTTCGCTGCTACCTGGGAGACGTTTAGTACATGGGACCAAGTTGACGACTCATCATCGGAATCCTTGCCAGATCTACCTCACAGAATAAGATCCGTGAGGCGTCCCCGCAAAGGAGGGTCCTAGCGTGGCTACTTAGCAAGTTTGATAAAAACTAAATTAACCTCTACAAACATTCTTTTCTTGCGAGAGGAAAGTGCCTCGCGCAAGCCTCTGTCACAGGAAAATGCCTACAAAGCCAAAGGGGAGGAAGAGAAATGGCACAAAGGACCACTCTCTTGTTAAAACCATATCATGTAAAAGAGTCAACCTAGTGAAATTATATGTTTAATTTGGTGCACGCTGCCTTACGTGGAAATGGGGTGGATGATTTCCGCAAAATTCAACACCGTCATCTTATGTAAGTTCCAAGATTCTGTGTTAGTAGCTGCCGCTTTATTTATGCGGTCCTTCTGCTAGATTCTTCCCTATCATTTAGTTTTTGGGTCCAGATCTAGGTTTAGCCACAAATGGTAATGTAAGCTAACTGTTTTTAACATATGCATCTGATGGGCGAGAATGTGCAAAGACCGTGAGGTCACCCTAAGGAACACCCCCCTCAGTAGACCGTGTGCGCAAATATCATGAGGTGAAAGCTCCAGAATCATATAACGATCCTATTACCATCGCGCCATGACCACATATAACAGTACAAGGACAAGTCACAAAACATAAGCATTGAAAAGCACATATAAGTTTAGGGTGGTGATAAAGATGAAGCTATCCAACTATAGCGACCTTCCCGAGAGGGCGTGGTGGGTTCTAAGACCGCACCCAGGCACTTGTGGAGTTAGAAGGAGAGCTGAATCCTATCCGTTACCAGTGTGCCGAGGGCGGATCATTTGAGAACTAACATTTACCTGACGTTAGGGTTATGTAAAATCGCCCAGAGATGTACTGCAGGCCAGTAACTATAATATATGTTCGCAGTGCTTCCAACTTTGGCGGGGTTTTCTAACTAATCAGTATCCGAAGATACAAGGGGGTGATGGTCACTTTATTTCTAGCCGCACTGGAACCCCAGTAGTTCCAAAGTCAACTCTAAATAACGTGACGGAGGGAGGTCCAGACAATTAATAAGCCCAAAGGTGGGTGGAATGTAGACAGAGACAAGTACTCATAACGGAGGCCTTAAGGAATATGGCCAATTTAAATTATCTAAACAGTGTGCAGTGTTACATATTCGCTACTCCCGGAAAAGAGACTAACACGAAATGTCTCCTACTGAGTAATAATCCCTACTACTATAAACCTATCCTATCGAGATAGAACAGTCTAGATTTAGTTGACCGCATGTCATGTTCGCGTAATGAGAACATGAACAGCGACCTCAGTGAATAATGTGGATGCGTGCTGACGGATCGCAAGACGAGATGCATCGAATAGCTCACACGAGATAGTGCTTCCCGATGGTGTTGTCGTGGTGTGGATCTCCTTGGCTGTTTCCTCGTCAGTGGTTAAGTCCGGTGGCGATGTGGAACTATCAGAAATGTCGGGTCATGTTAGTGAAAGCCTAGGCACTGTTATTGACACATTTAACACGACTGATGCTTGACGGATGACTGCTGATGCTGATGTAGCCGGAACTGAGGATGCTGCTGGTGTCGTTATTACTGATGCTACTGGTGCAGTGTCGGTTGTGGAATGTGAAGGAGTAGGTTGGTGTCTCTTTGTATGTTTTGTCTTGACCATTTTTCAGTGGGAATTACTTCATGCCGTGTACGAGCTTCCAATCGCGGAGCTCCGATGTCAATTGGTTCGTCTTGTTCTCCGGGTTGAAAACTAACCACAAGAACACGATGTTTGGATGTGTAAGCGTGCATAACTCTGTACCGTGTTGCCGAAAATAAATACTTGCAGTCTGAACAAAATGCGCGCTGAAGTAGATGACCTCGGTTGATATGTAATGGCAAATCCGAGTTGCGAGAAAATCTGCATTTACATGGCTGTCCATTGTATAATAATGAAGTGCACGGAAATTTCTTCACTGTGATCATCTGCAGTTGTCAGACAAGGCAAGATCTTCCGCAAGATACATCTCACTTCCACATTGTTGTTGTATGCGGGACCGCAAACACCTAACCTATCCTTTCCTAACTCTTCGTTTTTGTATAGACTTTCCTGATGACCAATTAATGTAATAAGATAAATGTAATAGTAAGCAGCACAATTTGGTTTGCGACACGAAAGTAGCCTAATGCCCAATCTTCCCTAGTGGCGAGTTTGGAGGGAAGATGAATTTCCGCGCGCGATCTCCTCCTTTTATAGTTTTGGTGACGTCACAGGCGGGCGGATGACCACACCCGAAAACTTCTGGATGAATCGGTCATCACCATAGAAGGATTCTGCGAATTTTATTAACCTGGAGTCAGATTAAATATTCCCTTCGTAAGTAGAAGGCAAATATAAAATATAAAAATTAAGGAGGGTCGCTTATATTCCCATTTTATGGAAAATCGGGTCTCCGATCAACGTTAAGATCGGGAACTACTTATTCCTGTGGATGCTCACCTTTTAAATAGCGTGAATCGGTTTCCAATTTAGATACTTATAAAACTTGCCTGTTCAAATTTCATGCTGGAATGCCAGATGGTGGTGGGGAGCGCGTGATTACGTCAGCGGTCTGTGATCCGACACATCACCTCTCGCCTCCTCTATCACGTGTGTGGTAGCCACGTGGGAGGGCGATTCGCATGTTTATAGTCTTTGATTTAATTTACTGGAAAACAGTTGTGTGGATCACGTGATTTCTTATTTCGAAAGTACGTGGTTGATTGGACTAGGAGTGTCAGTTGCTATTAAATGTTGCTGACTAATGTAAATTGGATGCAGAAATCTGAAGTATGGCTTTCTAAATTTCTGTTCCCAAGAGCAGCGTCCCTATCTGCGCATGTTTTTTTTTATCAGTGCTCTCTCTCCCTCTCTCTCTCTGCGTGCGTGCATGCGTGCGTGTGTGTGTGTGTGGTTTATATTATTCCAACTCTTGTTGATTGTTGAGCGGAATATTGGAGGTAGGAGAGTTTTTGAAACTTTCTCTTGGGTATTAAGCTGTTCAAATTTTGATGCTACCTTGCCAGCCCGCGCACTAATGATTTACTGTATAAGCGCTGTAGAACATTTTAGTTCTTAATCAAAATTATAACAGTTTAGCTGTCTGTAATTTATTGTTTGGTTTAAACATAGCCATGTCTTGCGTGCATCAAGTCTACTGACCCCGTCAAGCAGAATTGTATTTACCGGGTGGGCAGACTGCCAAGCATCCGCCTCTGTGGGTAGGACTAGTCTCACCACACCTAGACACAAACTTAGCTATTACAGTACAACTCGGAAAATGCGTGCATCAGTTGAACAATTACAATACTGACGTATGGGGATTGTCATCCTGAGTGTCTATGTCTCTGTCTGTTGATGTAGGTTGTGGATACACGTGGCTCGTTCTCTGCAGATGAATCATACGCTGTCGCGTGGTGTCAAAGTTTTATTGCAGTTGGGGGAGGGGCACTGCGGTGATTGCGATGATAACTTTATCGGACATTGAATGTATTCTCTCTGTAATGGCCGAGCTTTAGAAAGCCAGGACAGAGATACTTAGACAGAGGAAGACCAATACGGGGAGGGGGGTGTTCATAACTTGAGTCAGACAATTGTCGAATTTCACGTTCTGTGCCTATCTCGTACTAGCAACCGATGACAGACTGCAGTCATCCAGCTCTCTCAATATAGGAATCTGTTATTACGTGTAATCGGTGTTGTTCCGTTTACTGTTATTGCTAATGTCACCTCAAGGATCGGGGTGTGCCTTACGGTGTGGGGTGGCGATGTTCTTGATGTCGTTATCCTTCCGCATGTGTTGTTTCCGAGTGACTGCGAAAGGGGTGCGTGTATGGCGAAAAAATGTTGATCTGATCCTTGTATGTAGTAAGGTCTAATGTAGGGAAGTCTGGCGTGGAATGTGATGTTGGTCGTGCAGTGCAGTTTCCCATGCGGAATATCACGAGTTTGTTGATGGCGAATGTTTCGTGTGCGGAGAGTAATTAGATCACCGCATTCATGCGTTGGGGACTGTTGCGGATTTCTTGTCACCATCCTTTTCTTTTGCAAAGGATAGGTGCAGACTAATTTAATTTGACGATGATGTTCATGGGTGGTAAGGCCCATGTTGCGGATGTGGTGGGGTTTAGATGTTTTCCATTATACCTCCAATAACCGGATATGTGGGTTTAGTATTCCCGCAATTTATAATTATCGTATCTACCCTTGAAGGCATGTGTACTTCTGTTGTTTCTGTCTTTCTGTGTTTCTGCTGTAGTGTCCTGGTTGCTCACATGGGTTGTGGTAAGGCTGTCTTGGTCAGGGGTGCCTTTTGGATGGGGATGGACATCTCCCGTCACATGACATTTGGTACTCTGTCATAGTTTTTAAGTAGTGGGAAAAACCGAGCCAAGAGTGTGCTGAACACGCTTTTCGATCGACCAAGGGGGCGACTGAGGTGCAGGAGGCCACCTTTCCTGAAGCAGCGAGCTCTCTAATGTCTCCAGATGGACAGTCAACAGACGACGAGTGGAGTGTGAGAAGGATGGGACGTGTGTTGTCCGAGCTCGGTGTGGAAATAAGGAATGCCAGTTGGAGTGGGAGTGGTGCCACAGATGCGACTTGGATGGAGGGTGGGGTCCGGCGTTTTCGGGGGTTGGAAGGGGTGTGCTCTGAGCTGTATGATTTTCCTGTTATCCGTAACAGGCCAAGGCCTCAAATTTTGGGATAATAGCATGAACTGGGTGGGAATGGGAAGAGGTCAGCGGAACGGTAGACTCCCTCTGTGGAGGGAGAGGGCGAATACGTGGCTCGTCATCGCCCTCAGCATTAGCCATTTGTTCAAGCAACTCCTGGCTTGGTAGGAGAGGGGCTGAACTGGCACCATGGTACATCGGAAATACCTATTTCCGTACATACATCGGTCTGGGCAACAGTATAACGCATATCGCCCGGTCCGAGCTCTGCCACTGGGTCGTCGCTAACACAAGGTTTAAGATGATCGAAGTGGATGACTGAGGTCATGCCATCTGAGGCACGGATTTGGTAGGTCATGTCAGACTTCTTACCTACTACCACATAGGGGCCTTTCCACTGGTAACTCAGTTTACCCGGCACGTTTGTTGGTCATGGGCCTGTTCTATCCTTTGCATGACTTCTACTTAGAGAGAGCGCGAATTCCCTCACCACCCCCCCCCCCCCCGGAATTCTGGATATGGCCAGATCCAAGGGTAAGGCTAACTCACGACATAATATTAACCGAGCAGGAGTATAACCCGTACTGGGACGTATTGAAGTGTGGTACGCCAAGAATTCATATGGGAGTTGAAGATCAACATCACGACAATCAAGGTGCATTTCCTTAGTCAATATCATCGTGAGCATTCTATTGAATTTCTCTACCAACCCGTCACTGTGCAGATGATATGGTGTTTTTTCTTGTCTTGACTATGTAACACATGTTGTAGAGCTCGGAGATCAACTGGCTTTCAAAATTACTACCTTGGTCGGAATGTAACTCCATTCCGAAATGGCAGAACACATTGCTGAACAGAACCTCCACTACTGCGAACACCTCTTGGTCCAGTAAAGCAAATGTTTCATAAAATAATCTTGCTATATGAGGATGTATTTGTTTCCTTCATCCACCATATTCAAGGGACCTAACACATCAATACCCACTCGCTCCCACGATGCATCCACAATTTTAATTTGCAATGATGCAGTGTGGTGCTGGCTAACCGTGTGCCTTTGACAGGGACCGCATTTGGTGACCCAAGCCTTGACACCATCACGTATCCCGTATCTGTTTGATCTGCTCTGTGGGGGTTTCCATGGCTAAGTGACCAGCATTGTCATGTAATTGTTGCATTATCATGACTTTGTAACGCTCAGGAATTATTATCTGGTCATTCGTGTAGCGAATGTCATTATACATATGGCACTCCCAAAACCTCTGATTATAATACTTGGCCATTGTGGATAAAGGACTGACAGATTCCTTTGGAGGTCGTAGCCCCTCCTGGATCCATGCGTATGTTCCTCATGTCTGTGCATCTGTTGTTTGTTCATGAGCGAGCTTCTCCACATTCCAGTCTGTGCACCGCAGTTCTGGGATTATGGGAGCTGGCTGTGATGTATGTGTCATGGTGGGGGCCACTTCTTGTTCATCATCAAGCCCGATTCTGCTCAAGGAATCAGCATTTCCATGCAGATTCCTGGGTCTATGACCAACATTGAAGTTAAAGGCCTGCAGGGATTCCTGCCACTGCACTACCTGGCCCTCTGGATTTTTTTGGTTTCTGAGCCAGAGTAGTGCGGCGTGGGCTGTATGTAGTGTAAATGGGCGTCCATACAGAAAGTGTTTGTAGTACTTAATACAGTACACCGCAGCTAGCAACTCTCGCTTAGTAGTTGCGCAACGTTTCTCCGTTTTATTTAGCGTATGCAAACCATAACCCAGTACCTGCTCTCTTCCATCTTCTTTGACCTCTGACAGAACAGCGCCAATTACATAAGCGGACGCATCAGTGTCTAAGATGAAATCGAGGTTAGGGGTAGGATGAGCAAGAATAAGTACGGTTGTTAACAGGTCGTTCAATACCCTGAAGGAAACCTCACACCCACTCGTCCACTTGAAGGGCCAATCCTTTTCAGTGATCTAGAACAGGAGAGACACAATATTGCCGAAGTGATGGATGTACCGGCGATAATACTGGAAGAGCCCAAGGAAACTTAGTGTGTTAGTTACGGAATTTGGCGTCTGCCAGACTGCCACTGCTTGGGTTTTAGAAGGCTGTGTGGCCACTCCATCTGCGGATATCACATGTCTGAGAAACTCGACTCTTTGATAGAAGAAATGGCACTTCTTGGGTTTGAACTTTAGGTTGGCGGTACGGAAGCGCATTAGAAGTCTTCTCAAACAAAGAGCCAAAAATGATAACGTCGTCGATGTAACAGAGACAGATATCCCATTGCAAGGTAGTTAATACCTGCTCAATGAGATGCTCAAATGCTTCTAGAGCGTTGCACACGCCTTAGGGCATCTTGTGGAATTTAACAAGACCGTCTCTACAGTAGTCATGTCGGTAGTAAAATGATACCACCTCCCTCAACTGGCAGCCGTTCAGCGATCCACGGCCCCCACCACCCTCTCAATCCCTGAGCATAGGGATGCATGTGGTTGGTGTAGTCCTCTAGATTGAGGCCCCCAGGGTTGCAGGTGGTTGTTGTATGCCTCTAGATGGAGGCCCACAGGGATTGAGAGGGCGGGGCCGGGGGGTTCACGGATCGCCGAATCGCTACCAGTTGAGGGAGGTTGTATCATTTTACTACCGACACTACTGCTAGGCAAATGATACCACCGCCCTCTCAATCCCTGGGGCATAGGTTGCGGGGGCCACCACGGATCGCCGAACGGCTGCCAGGGAGGTAGTATCACTACTACTACCAGGGTATGAATGCCCATTTAGAGACAAGCCTCCACAGTGATATACACCACTGATTGCCATCAACCACTCTCTCTCTCTCTCTAGTCCGTGTAGGCTCAGACAAACACGTAATCTCTGCCAGAGTCGCGTCGGGCACTGCCTCCCCACACACATCTGAACGCCCATTTAGAGACAAGCATCCACAATCACATCGATACGACGGGACCCCCACAGGTACTGATCGCCAGCACCACACATAATAGGGTCTGAACGCCCAGACAGGCACCCACAGTGATATACACACCCCACAGGTACTGATCGCTAGCACCACACATAAGAGGGTCTAAACGCCCATTTAGAGACAGGCATCCACAGGGGTATGCACCACCCACAGGTACTGCTCGCCAGCACCACACATAATAGGGTCTGAATGCCCAGATAGTCACCCACAGGGACATAGACCGGCCACAGGTACTGATCGCCAGCACTACACATAATAGGGTCTGAACGCCCAGACAGGCATCCACAGGGATATACACCACCTACAGGTATTGATCGCCAGCACCACACATAATAGGGTCTGAACGCCCAGACAGGCATCCACAGGGATATACTCCACCAACAGGTACTGATCGCCACACATAATAGGGTCTGAACACCCATTTAGAGACAGGCATCCACAGGGATCTACACCACCCAAATGTACTGATCGCCACACATAATAGTGTATGAACGCCCAGGCAGGCATCCACAGGGATATACACGACCCATAGATACTGATCGTCAGCACCACACATAATAGGGTCTGAACGCACAGACAGGCATCCAGAGGGATATACATCACCCACACATAATAGGGTCTGAACGCCCATTTAGAGACAGGCATCCACAGGGATATACACCATGAGTATTGTTGCACAGCTTCGCGTGATTGCAAAGCAATTCGGCCTTAGAGGCTACTCTAACACCAAGAAAGCCGACCTGCTCCAGATGATCGGACAGGTTCATGCCGAGGAGGGGCAGAAGCGACCCTTCTGGGCAATGCAGACGGGAAGGTTTCCAGCACTTACCAAAGATGATCCTTGAAATCCCCACAAGAAAGCGCTGCGGATCCGTGAGCGTCGTCAGTTGGACGAGGAGGTGACTGCTAGCTTGCGAGCCAAGACTGTAGCGAGGCGGATGACGGACCATCCACTGCAGCGCTTCCTTCCCCTATGCAAGATCACTAAGCGATTGACACCGAGGTCTGAACCCTTAGGCCAAAGCATAAGGCGAGAAGGTGAACACATTCTTGACCAGCGTCTCGGCAAAAGGGAGATAGAGGATGCCGGTCAGTATGCTGGAAGTTCTTCAGACAGCTAGAAGGAGACGTCACTGGCGAGATCATGCAAAAGATCCAGCAGACTGTCCAGAACGCCTTCTACCTCTGCTACACCTATACCTATCGCATCCATCACATCGAAGACGGTAGGGTGATGTTCTTCCACAAGAATGCTCCAGGGAGCCCATGACTGAACACGATAGGAGCAGCTCAGGACTGGGTGGCAGCAAGAGAGCAAGCCCGCCTCGACACACACAATATCAATCGACCCAACACCAAGTGGGCTTTCGTTCGATCAATCAAGGTTGAGGTCAGGGCTGTCATCGACCGCCAACCTCGGCTTGGGACAGGCCCCCTCCCAGACTGGCTAAGACAGAAAAAGAGTATGACTGCCCTCGACACATACAGGGACAACATGTGTCTCTGGAGATGTCTAGCAGTCCACCGAGGAGTGCAGTTTCCCATGCGGAATATCACGAGTTTGTTGATGGCGAATATTTCGTGTGCGGATAGTACAGCTCCCGCACGAGAGCTTGCCACACAGTTCCACGGCAAGACAGTGACAGTACCTGACGTCCGCAAGACATCGCTGGATCAGTTGGACAAGGTAGAGTTTTTCGCCAAGATCGGGATTCACGTGTATGAACCAACCGAAGAGGGCACCTGGTACTTGATCAAGCAAGCGGCTCACTACTGTGACACCATGACCATCGGAGTGTGGGACCATCATGCCTTCTATATCAAGAACATCTCCAAGCTGGGACATACACTAGTCCAAATGACCAAAGAGATGCCATGTGGTAAGGAGACAGTGTGCCATTGGTCCGGTGCCAGTGGGGTAGCTAGCTTTAAGGAGGCTGTCCTAGCAGACAGCTGGTTTGGGTTTGCAGAGGTTGATATAGAGGTCCCCAAGGCTCTATGGACGAAGTTCGAGGAAATGCCTCCTCCCTTCTATAACCACGAGATCCCTGTAGAGGCAATCTCTTCTGAGATACTGGCATATCTAGGGCGAAGTGAGAGGGAGCGTCCCACCAGCCAGAAGCTGGTCGGTGCCCTCTCTGGCAAGAACCGGATGCTGTATGCCCTGAGACTCAAGTGGTATATAACCCATGGCATGGAGATCACTGCTGTATACTGCACCATAGACTATGAGGCCAAGCGCCCATTCAGTGGTTCATTGAGAATGTTATGGAGGCCCGCCGCTTGGGAGATACAGATAAGAGCAAATCGCTCTTCAAACTCCTCGGGAAGCTCATCGAGGCCCTAGAATGCCATAGCAACCCCAGCTTCCCGAAGGATGAACGCGTGGTAGACAAGGCCCTGCATAGTGCATGGTTCGAAGATCTCGAGGAGATTGGTGAGTCATATGAGCTCTAGAGTCGCAAGGCGAGAATCACAATTCGAAGGCCCTTCCAGGTGGGGATAGCCGTTTATGAGCTCGCGAAGCGGCGAATGCTGGAGTTCTACTATGACTTCCTCGATCGCTACACAGTTTGTGACAGCTTTGAGTACCTGCAGATGGGCACTGACTCTGCGTATATCACTATAGCAGGCTCCAACCTCGACGACGTCATTCGCCATGAGATGCGAGCAGAGTACCAGGCTCATAAGCGGGACTGGCTAGCTTGGGATAAATGGTCTGGACGGACTCTGGGACTGTTCAAGCTCGAGTTCGAAGGCTCTCGTGGCATCGCTGTCTGCTCCAAATGCTACTACGTGGAGAGCGCAGCTGCAACTAAGTGCTCGGCTAAGGGAATGTCAAAGCAGCAGAATGAGGTCGCTTGGCAGAGGTTCTACAGCACCCTACATGGCGGGGTTGACAGAGCTAAAAACCGAGGCCTACGCATGCGCAACCAGGGTATGGTGATGTATGCGCAGGAAAAACTTGGACTCTCCGCTTACTATGAAAAGCACCATGTGCTGCCAGATGTGGTCCATACCGAACCCATCGAGTATCATGTTAGCACCCTAGGGGTGGTAGCTGTGTGTCTGCTGGGACTAGCTGAAGCTCTTCTATGACAAATGGTCGCCTTGGCACTCCGTACTGGCGTACCAGATAGTATAGTGTAGACCGCCCCTCCGCCTCCACATACCTGTCAAGCCTGTGAACATCTATTGACCAGTTAGGATCTGTTGCACGCCGTCGGCCACCTTCAAGCTCACCAGGCTCATACAGGTACCGAACCATCTTGCTCCAGACAACGAATCTAATGCCTGATCTAACTGAGGTAACGGATTTGGATCTTTGATGCTTAGATCATTAAGGCAGCGGTAGTCAATACAAAACCGCAAAAATCCATCTTTCTTTCCTGCAAGTACCATGGGACTGGCCCAGGTGGATACTGAAGGCTCTATTATGCCTGTCCGCAACATGTCATTCACTTGTTTGTGTGCTTCTGTCTCTTTATGTATGGGAAGACGACGCACCAGCTGTCATACAGGTTGGTTGTTTCCAATGTCGATGAAGTGACACACGAAGTGAGGTTCTCCCAGGTCCATGTCCCCTTGGAAAACTCTCCTGGTATTTAAACAGGATCCGCCGTACATCACATTTGTGAGATTGCGTCAGTCCAACTATGGCATGCAAACATAAGTCATGCAAGTGCTCTGGTATGTTGTCATCAGAAGTTGCTGTTGCTATAGTTGTAGTCGAAGCTGTTTCCAGGGAAATCACATCCACCAAATGGTTGCAGTGAACACCGTGGACAAGCATTATATGATCGGCTGTTCCATTGAATACCATGAAAGGTATATGATTTTTGTTGGTGGTGTCCACTATCATCCATGGACTTGCGCATTGGGTGGCGATCATGTATTCAGAGTCTGGTTCCAGCATGGCTGTGTGTGCGTATGCGTGCGTGCGTGCGTGCGTGCGTGCGTGCGTGCGTGCGTGCGTGCGTGCGTGCGTGCGTGCGTGCGTGCGTGCGTGCGTGCGTGCGTGCGTGCGTGCGTGCGTGCGTGCGTGCGTGCGTGCGTGTGTGTGTGTGTGTGTGTTATCTCCTAACTGTGGTGCGGTGGCCCATAGAATTTCCTCCTGTCCTGACTCAACTGTTGCCATCGAAGCTAAAATCACTGCACATGTGTTGTACAGTGATGATTCCGGTCAAAGAGCTATGCGACGGCCGTGTATATCTAATTCCTGTTGTTTACAGTGAATGACAGCTGCACTGGAGCTGAGAAAATTAGACCCTAATAGGGCATCGTTTCGGATAGCTCGCTGAATGAATTTGCTTCTCCTCTATCTGTATCACGATGTTTACAACACCAGCCACCAGAACATCGGCTCCCGTAGCTGTCTGCAAACATATATTTGAGGACCTAAGGGGTGGTCTCTGATGAGGTGGGATGCTTTCATAGAGACGCTTGTTAAAAACAGTGATGGAAGCTCCAGTTTCTACTGTGGCACTGGTGGATATTCCACCGAACAAACAGGCACACTTATAAATGACTTTGTGGTGTGCTTGCGGGAAAGTCTCCAAGATAGCTGTGTGCAGAGTTTCCTTTGCTGTGCTGGGACCTTCTGAAGGTGACCTGAATTTCTATGGCTTCCGTGTGTGTGATAAGTGGCTGAGTGAGGAAAGGACCAGCTCGTCGTCGTTGCTGCTGATTTTGCTTGGGCGATGACGAAGCTGGGGGTAGCAGTGGTGCTATGTCTGATGCTGGTGGTGTATACTGTGAATTTGTGTAAACATCAGTTTGGATAGGACTGGGACGGTGTGGTGATTTCGCCACCAAATCCAGCCATTTTGGGCAACACATCATGGGATGTTTGAATGAAGCACAAGCACAAAAGAAACATCGTCGTCGTATCGACTGTTTGTTGTGGTTTCTTTTCCACACCTATGATGCGGAGTGCTGGTTTCCGTCCGTGTGAGGGATGATGATGAAGGAAGGTATGTATTGCATACCACCAAAAGGCATCATGTGTTAAGTCCCTTGGTGGTGGGTCATGATGCTTGAATAAACGTTGTTTCAGTGGAGGTGCTACAACCAACCATAGGAAACATGGTTTAGTAGATGTGGTTATTGTGGGGTCACAACTTGAGGGGGAATTATCGGAGCTGCGGATGCAGTGGGCATCGTAGGCTCCGGCTTGTGTGAAGTGGGTGTTCATGTAGTGCTTGATAATAATGAGGTAGTCTTTGCGGTTGTAATTGGTGAATCCACCTGACGTTATTGTTGATGGACCGTAGTTGAGCCGGGTTTCAGGAGTTGGCACTGAAGCGACTCTCTAATCTGTTCCTGTTCTAGTTTAACGGATGCTCTGGCTGAAGTGTTCGTCGATCAGTTGCCAGGGTAGTAGATGGGGTGTGTGGAGTTTGGATGCCGTTCCTTCCAATGGCCTATCTGACCACATCAAAAACATGTACTGGGTGGCTGTGTGTGTGGTGCGTTGCTGCTTGGTGGTGGTCGTATAGTCTTCTGGGTTGCTACGTCGGTGCTGAGTGTAGTGACTCGATTCGTGAGTGCGGAGATCTGTTTGTGATCTCCTCTAATCTGTCGTGTGTTGCCTGTCTATTGTTGTTGTTGTTGTGCTGGTTCACGTGCCCTGGGGCATTACTGTGACCTCCGCGATGGGACTGGCCAAACCCTCTTCCTCAAGGCGCGTGATCTCCTTTGGGGTAGGGGTTGGGGTAGGGGGAGTGTTCTTGTTGTGATGCGATGCTGGTGTCTGGAGTAGTGGCTGTGTATGAAATGTCGGTTGCAATCAGGAGTTGGCCATCATTTAACTCATTAATAGGGTGTAGTTGGCAGTGAGCGTTCTTCTCTCTCGATGAAGTTCTCAATCCACACCGCTGTTGTGGTGAGTGTATTGTAAATTTCCATGCCCCATAAGGAATAGTTTTTCCTTAAGGGCTGGTTCGCCGCTTAAAGCATCAATGAATGTGTCTAAATGAAGTTACGTCACTTCCTCATGGCTCATGCTGGGGTATGCTCTCGTGACGAGATGTCGGATGCGGCTGGCTAATTCTGGGACAGTTTCTTTCACTCGTCTCCTCAAGTGTTTTGACTGAAGATGGCTGGTCTCTCCCAATGCTGTGTCCCCGAATCTCTCTGATAGGGCGCTTTCCAATTCTGTGTCTGAAGGGGTAATATCTCACCCCATATCTGCCTGTACCTGCACGGTTTTCCCTGACAGTTTGGTGGCCAGATACTATCCCATTTGTTAAATCGTCCATCTGTTTGTGCAGCTTATAATGTCAAATTGTCACTTATAATTGGCCCAGTCACCCTCCCTACTGAATTCGGGTGGGAGAATAACTCGGCTGGTGCCATGATAAGGGACTATGGGCGCAAATCCATGGGGGATGGGGTGGGCACGGGAGATTGTGGAGTGAATGCAGATGTAGGTCGAGGTCTGTTGATGCGGCTTCGAGGATCCTGGTTCTTGTGTTCCAGGTAATAAGTCAGTAGCGATGACCCCGCAGGCTTCCTTACTTGTATAGGATGATGAACTGAAGGCGGAGTGTCATGCATTCATCGTGGGGGTCCGTAGGTCACTGTAATAATGGTGTTTCCTCCAATTCGGAGTGATTTATTGCATCAGCGGTGAGTGCTCGGGGCACCCTTCCGTTGTAATAATCCACCTCTAAGTTGGGGGGATTACTGTTCGTCGTAGAAGGGAGACCGGAACATGTAAATACTGAGCATGGATGTGGGTTCACTTTGTAGGCCACTTGTAGCCTCCAGGTATGCACGCTGGTTCGCCGGATGCTTCCATTCCATGGTACCGCCAGTGCGTGGTGCATTCGGACAGGGGTGCTGGTTAGCTGCGGATCTCGAGATTGCGGATCCGCTGTTGCACGTTGTCGGATTGTACATAGGCCAACTTCTAGAGATGGTGGAACAGTCACAGTGGGCCCTGCGACCATCGCCGCAAAAGTTGAACCTCATGGTCTTATCCTCGCTGTTGGTATCACCGGTGTGACGGTCCCACAGCTCCATTTAGGGCTGGGACGTAATTAAATACATACAATAATTAATATACGCAGCAGTCTAACAATCGTACTCGTTTGCTGATACTTGGGAGAAGTCTAGTACATGGGGCCAAGTTGACGACTCACCATCGTGGGCCTCGCCAGATGTACCTCGCAGAGGAAGAGTCCTAGCGTGGCTACTTAGCAAGCTTAACATACACCAAATTGACCTTATAAACAGTCTTTTGTTGCGAGAGGAAAGTGCCTCGCGCAGGCCTCCGTCACAGGAAAATGCCTGCAATGCCAATGTGGAGGAAGAGAGATGGCAACAGGGGCCACTCTATTGTTAAATCCATATTATGTAAAAGAGTCAACCTAGTGAAATTATATGTTTAATTTGGGGCAGGCTGTTTTACATGAAGATGGGGTGGATGATTTCTGCAAAATTCAACACCGTCATCTTATTTAAGTTTCAAGATTATGTGTTAGTAGCTCCTGCTTTATTTATGCAGTCCTTGTTCTAGTTTCTATCCTATCATTTAGTTTTTGGGTCCAGATCTAGATTTAGCGGCAAATGGCAATGTAAGCTAACTGTTTTTAACATATAAGTCTGACGGGTGAGAATGTTCGATGACCGTGAGGTCACCCTACGCAACATCCCCTCAGTAGACCGTGGCCGCAAATATCATGAGGTGAAAACTCCAGAATCATATAACGATCCTGGTACCGTCGCGCCATGACCACATATAACAGCACAAGAACAAGTCACAATACATAAGTGTTGAAAAAGACCGCACCAGTCACTTGTGGCACTAGATTGAGAGCTGTATCCTATCCATTATCAGAGTGTCGGGGGGCACATCATTTGAGATCCACAACCGGTGAGTTAACATTTACCTGATGTTAGGGTTATCTAAAATTGCCCAGAGATGCACTGGAGACCAGTAACTATAATATATGTTTGCAGTGCTTCCTACATTGGCGGGGTTTTCTAACTAACCAGTATCCGAAGATACAAGGCGGTGTATGTGGTGATCGTCACTTTATTTCTAGCTGCACTGGAACCCCAGTAGTTCCAGAGTCAACTCTAAATAACGTGACAGGGAGGTGGTCCAGACAAGTAACAAGCCCGAAGGCTGGTGCAACATAGACAGAGCCAATTACTGATAATCGAGGCCTTAAGGTATATGGTCAATTTAAATTATCTAGCTGGTGTGCGGTGTTACATATCTGCTACTCCCGGAAAAGAGACTAACACGAAATGTCACCTACCGCATAATGGTCCCTATTGCTATACACCCATCCTATTGAGATAGAACAGTCTAGATTTAGTTGACCACATGCCATGTTCGCGTAATGAGAACATGAACAGCGACCTCAGTGAAAAAGTGATGCTGGGCGGGGAAAAGGGTGGAGCGGATGTAGTTGTTGCATAGTGTAGCCTAGTGATACTGCAGTCCAAGAGTTTTCATATAAAATAAACAAAATATAAAATACGAATATAATAATAACAGCAACAGAGTACTTACTAGTTATCGGTATTGAAAAAGTTCTAGAGTCACAATAGTTGTAGCATAACATAATCGGAACGTGAGATGGCACGATACAGAAGTTGGCTGCTAGGAAAAACTGCAGGCATACTGCGGAAGCGGCTCATTCTCAGGAAAAGTGAAGAAGAACGTTTGCAGAAATAGATGATAGTCATGTCTACAACAATATGTATTAATTTAAACAATGTGTCAAAAGTTCCGTACCGGTGCAGACATTGAAGCTGCCCTGTAGGGCTACAGATGAAGTGAATATTGCGGAAGAATTCTAATTGATCACAAAACGAGCATTGAAAAACTCACACGATGCATCAGGCAATGTTCCCCTAACTGGGGTCAAAAATGTCTAAAAGACTAACACATGATTTGTGGATTGATTACACCACTGGTTGCGGGGTACGGCAGATCTGGCGAGTTATCACAGAGCACGTCACTCGCCCCACATACTGGACTACAAGCTACTTCGTGGCCAAAAGGCCCATCTGCACGAAAGGTCCCTTTGCGGAAGTAGTGTCTTGGGCTACCAATTTCTTTATTTCCCCCGGATGACATCTTTTCCGGGAGCTTACAAAAACTGGTGGTTGCGGATGTGGTGGCTTGTACCCGAGAGATGACGAATACCGAAAACCGAATGGCACCGCAGCAGCTGTTAGTATCTGCTGTAGTTAGCAGTACTATCGATTCGTCTTCCCAGAGAGCTGAATCATATCCGTCACCAGTATATGATAATATTAAAATGATCGATCTATTGCCGACTATCATAGTCCATCATGTTCGGGCCAAATTTTAGCCAACCGGTACCAAAAAGCTGACCACGGTTAGTTGGTATCATTGGAAAGGTCATCATGCCAGGAGTTCATTTTGCATGATAACAATTTGGAGCTGGTAGCTTAAGCCCGGTATGTCACTTTAATTGCACCCCTGTCAAAATCGCATAACTCGCACAGAACTAGATACACTCAAGAATTCAAATACTATTAAACACGGTTTAAATGCTCATATTGTGTAAGGAAACATGGAAAACACCGCTCCTACACTACCCAATACAGAGTAATTAACAGACGTGTTTGTTCAGAAGTCTTTTTACCTCCATCATTCTTGAACTCGCATGATCTCATTTTTAAGGCAACCATATATTTGTAAAATCTTGCAGTGAAGATGCATATATTTAATCATGGAGAGAGAGAGAGAGAGAGAGAGAGAGAGAGAGAGAGAGAGAGAGAGAGAGAGAGAGAGAGCGAGAGAGAGAGAGAGAGGGAGAGAGAAAGAGAGAGAAAGAGAGAGAGAGAGAGAGAGAGAGAGAGAGAGAGAGAGAGAGAGGTGAGGGAGGGAGGGAGGGAGGGAGGAAGCGAGAGCATACGCTAAGCTGTTCAGGTCATTCGTATCACATTATTTTCATTGCCAAATTTCTTAAACCTACAGTAACAGAACTAACACACATTTTGGTCTCAAGAACTGTGACATAACGGTATGAGACTCAACGAAGAAACATGCCAGAAGAAAGCTTGAAGATGAATTCGGCAACATGCACCATATATTTTCTGATGAAATCAGCAAGCTTTTTGTGTTCCCTGACAATTTGACAATATATGATTTGAGCATGGAAAATCAGAAACTAAAGAATGAGCTCATATCATTGCTGACAGCAAATATGTTAGAGGAGTTGCTCTGAAATGGAAATCATCAATACAATCAAATAGCGCATCTACATGTTTGCCATTGAAGAATTATGTTAAGTTACCAGATGACATAAAAATGTTCCTGTTTTGTTTTTCTCCTTACTGGTGAAGTTGCATCTAAGAAGTATATGGCTCGGTGCATGTGGTTCATTGATTCATTTGCTCAAGATTACATTTATGCTGTCACTCCTGTGTCACAAATTACACCGAAGTACACCTTTCTCCCATGTGTTTTGAAAGCTTTGACGGGAAATGTTGAACTTATACAATTAACTTATACAAGCGCTACGCTGTTTCGGCCATGGGGTGTCGTACACTCTCATAGAAGAGAATAAAACAACAATGTGCATAGCAAAATTGGCAGGATGTGAATGCGATATTGTTATCCCAGATAATATTTAACCACATGTGTTCACTACGTTGGCATGGGCCAATATTGACAGGTTGGAGGAGTCTTTAACTAGTGGCTGTACTTCTCATAGGGTTAATGGAATAGCTGTTCAACCCAGAGTGCGTGTACCCTTACTTTTCAAGCCAGAGTTCCCTAAAATCATGTAATAGAAAAAAGTAGCATCACTACTGTAGAAATCTATGTACCTGGAGTAAAGTTGGTCCTCACCCTTTAAAAACATTCGACACAAACGTAGCAAGTGCGATCTCAAATGCGCAAAAGAAGAGCATGGTGTGGTTTCTTGCACGCCAAGAGTGACTTACCCTCAACAAGTTATAAGTTGGACAGGATTTAATATTACGATACGGAAAGATGTTGCAGTCTCACAGGATAGGAGTGGTTATTTGCTACCCTGCATGCCATAAACACATGTACTTCAGCAAGGGGTGTATTAATTGTTTACGATATACTCAACAAATCTGTGCAAATAAGGGACGCGCTACAATTGTAAAAACAATTGTGTTAACATTCGACCAGGCCCTCTATGCCAAAGCCATTAAGATCATCTGGAAGCATCAAGAACAGTTCGATAACATGATAGTGAGAATATGGTCATTCCATGCTATATGTAAACCGTTATAAGTTATTGGTAAAATATACCAGGATGCTGGACTTCAGAACGTTCTTATGGAAGCTGGTATCATCCCCGAAGGATCGGTGTCTGCTGTCATGGACGGCCGATACACAGATATGGGTATGAAGCGATTTTCTGCTTAGTTTTGAAAGGATTTACCTTGTGAATGCTGCATCACCACCGTGAGCATATTAATCAGGTAAACGAAGACCTCGAGGTCATTAATGACATTCACTATGATCTATCAGCTGAAACATTTAAGGCCACACTGCCGAACAAAATTTGGATTGATCTGTTGCAGTACGTTTCACAATATATGGCATTCTGAGAAAGGACAACGGAGAAATATCTTCATTTTGGATCAACTACATGGACATTGTAGGAGAAATTGTTTTGGGTCGGATTACTGCAACAAGAGAAGGTGGCTGGGATCAACATATGGCTTCCATATGTTCTCTCCTCCCATGGTGCTTCGCATTTGACAAGCTGAATTATACGCATTACCTCATTGTTTATTATGCTGAGATGTCTCAGCTTCTTACAAAGCACCCGATCTACCAATGATTTCTCCATTCCGATAGGTCCATCCAATTTTCTCGGTAAGATACCAGTCGATCAGGCATGTGAAGAGACTCTAAATAAAGACACTAAAACGCCGGGACCAGTAAACCGCTAATACCTTACTGGCGAATATAGATGTGCATACATTGGTATGTTTCATGATAAACTGGAGTTAACTCGTGATGACATCCATCATGCCGTGCTAGATCATTCAAGAGATATGCTAGATGAACAGGCTGTTGCATCTATAGTAGACGATGATGTGCCTCCCTTTAAGGATTCGAACGATTTACAGAACATCTCGAATGCTGCGCTTTCACCATCTGATATCGCTAATGACATGTCACGAGCAAAGATGATAGGAGAGGGCCGCCACGAAGCCTTCAAAGTACAAAGAATGGGGAGTTGTCCTCATTCTGTATAGTTTCATGATCCACTACCCAGAGCAATGCTAAAACAGTCTCACATATAAGTAAAACCAAGAACATATCATCCAATGGTAAGATTGTAATACTTATGACAACTACCAAGCTGTTTGGTAATATGCTTTTGACGGTCCAGGCCAATTCCATAGAGAAAACCAGCAAATCAGGTCTTGGAAAAGAATTAAAGAAGAACTCTGCACTAGCAGAGGTGATTCCGAGTCATTCAGCTTGTATAATAGACGGGATATTACTTGTAAACAAATAACAAGAACTATAAACATTTGGTGAACTATCGCCATTTATCCTCTCTAAAGTACTTCATGAACCATCAACATTAGGTATCGAGCACATTGACATTATGTTTGATGTGTACCAAAAGGATTCCATCAAAGGGATCAAACGGCAGATCCGTGGACAACATAGTAACCCACAATATAAGAAAATAAAAAGATAACAGCCTCCATTCTTACTTGAGTACATTCTTGATATAAATGGAGGCTATTATCTTTTGCTGGAATGCCAAACAAAGCAAGAATATGCCTGTGTCCTCTGAAACTATCACCACCCTGTTGAAGCCTTCTGATGCAGCGTGTGCAACAACAGTATTTCACTCTTTCTTGAGTACCACTCTTGATATACATGAAATAAAGAGACATTGACAAGATTGCAGTAGCACTCGGTGAAACTGTATGTGACGTTATTCTAGCACAACTACATCAGTAAATGAGCTCCGCTACCAGTTATTCTTTGCAAAAAGGGGATAGATCGAGCCTCATCAACATCTCCCATGTGCCGATGCACTTGGGAAGCACACCATGCAGTCCAACTACCAAGCAGCTATATGGAGAAGTCTTCACTCTAAGCCCGATGTACCAATACCATATGGTAATTGAAGGAAGGTCGATGTAATCAGATCCACAGAGGAGCTGACCATTGATTGGATTGATGGTGCCCTTGCTCCAGATGCAGCCCTAGCCATGCACCTGTCAATCGACTGGTTTGAAATGTACAGAACTATGTAGTTAGTAGATTGTGACAGCTGAATAGTAATCCAATACTGCCAGTATCAATGTTTTCCTAAATCTACTCCAAGCGTTTATCTATTGGATGTATAACAATTATCCTTTTTGCATAAGTGTGAAACAGGTTTGTTCCAAAGTATTCTCATTAATGAATGGCAGAAAACCATACTTAAATCGTACGATGAACTTCATGTTAACAATTATTAAGCCTATATGAACAATAGTCATTTGCATCCAATGTTTCTCATTGATAATTGTTAATTTGAAATGAATATCATTATATAAATGGTGTCCTCTATTTTATGATCAGAATCATCATCGTGGTTTAACTTTCCTAAATTACATACCCTTCATATAGCTACTGTTTATTTAGAAATAATGTGTTTGCAACCTGTTGCTCTCTAAGACGGCAACAGCTTTCAACATCAATGTTTCCAAAATCTACAGCAGCCGTCATCTACCCTTTTGTCATAAGTGCCATGTAAGGTTGTTTCAAAGTATTTGTGACCATTAGCGTTAATCCCGTATCAGTAATTTTCATTTGCATAATATATTTCTTATTAAATAATTGGTAATTCGGGGTTTAGCGTCAGGCTTCAGCATTGTTTGCTGTCAATTTCAGTTAAAGAGTGTTATATATGCACGGTGTGCTCTATGTATCATCGTAATAATCACCACAATACAGTATTGCAAACGAATACCTAGACTGTAATACACCTTTGAACTATTTCATGGTTCAGTTATTCTTCTAATAGCAATGTATGCATACATATACAAGAAAATAGCAGCAATTCAAGCTATCTGTTTATACTTCCACAGCCAAGAGAAACTACATGGAATGGATGCATGCAATTGCATATATAATATAGACAGTTATGGTCATTTAAACATGGTAGAATTTGAGATCTTGAGTAGCTCTTTTATTGAGTCTGATATGGGTGTACTTAAAGTGACGTACAGAGTTTAAGCTACCAGCTCCAGTTTGTTATCGGGCCGAAATGAAGTCCTGAAATATTTACCTTTTCATTGATACCAAATATACTTGGTCAGCAATTTGATACCGGTTGACACCAGAACCTGATGGCCTATCAATATGATTGTAGATTCTAGCTTAGAATCATTCATTACGACAAAATAACACAATGGACAAAAACTTGCATTCACGAGATGGAGAGAGAGAGAGAGAGAGAGAGAGAGAGAGATAGAGGGTGGGTGGGTGGGTGGGGCGGGTAGGTGTATTAGATTTCTGATTAGACATTTATGTAATCCTATTAATATAGTTCAGATCAATTCACAGTTATGGCAATGCAATAACTCTTGATATGATAAGTGTTTGCATTAGTG
>JAVVLW010003547.1:0-25000 GCA_034401795.1 Chaetoderma sp. LZ-2023a
TAACCGAATATCTCCGCTTTTACATAGACATGCACATTCGTACATAGTTGTTCTAACTGGTCAGCCCTTCCTGAGGCTGCAAAGAATTAATCAAACGTGGCTGCAAAAAAGCTTGTAAGTCCCCTTGTAAATGCATTAATTCTTCCCTTTCATGCACTGAACTTTGTACTTGTGGTGGTTCATGCTATAGATATAGTGGTATTAATACACAACGAGTGCACAGATCAATTGAAATATGTGATGCCACCAATGACATTCAAAATATAGTAATTTCGTTGTAAATCCTGCGTTTTTCTTGTGCCATATAGAATATTGATCTACGGAAATAAGCTATGTATTCGTAAATAATCACATCAGCTTCTTTGGATAGTAAAACATATAAAAAGTCACCTTATTCATCTATATATGTGTCCTAGAAGGTAGTGTATTATATAAATACGTTTCGAAAGCAGCCATGATGAAATTCAAAATGGCGGCTAAAATATATGTCTGATCATGTGTGTCCTGCTCTTATTGGATAGAGCATACAAAAATCTATAAGTAAGCCAATTTTCATGCTTGTTTTACATTTTGAACGATTTTGGTCAGTTTTCGACTTAACCTACTAGACTATTGGTAACTTCCCAAGTATTTACACTGGTACCCATTTATACTCCTGGCTGGAGAGAGGCAATGAGGAGTGAAGAGATTGCCTATGTTTCCATCAATTGCTCGTGTGTCACCTGATCGCTTGAGTTAAGCATGATTTGAACCCTGCCTGGCTGATTAACAGTCGCTCACATTAACACCAGAGCCAATCATCTCCCCTTTCATGTCCGGTAATATCTCGGAAGGTTTTACACATACCCTCGCAATTTTGTTTCCAGCGAAAGCGTTTAGGGAAAGACGACGTGTTATGATTTTATTTTGGCAAAGTCCATCCTTATTCGCTAGAATTATCTCCCTTGAAATCGATCCTTATTCGCTAGAATTATCTCCGTTGAACGACTAAAATGTGCACCCGGGCCAAACTGCAACAGAATTTGACGTTTCTTCACTAAGTCGGCCATCTTGGACATCTGGGAAACCATACACTAGGTCATCATCGTGCGCGCCATCTGATTGGATGAGGTCGCCATGCCCAACAGCTGTCTGGCTCCTTGTCCTGTCGCGCGCTGCTATCTCTGCCTGGTTCCCTGGTATGCCAATGCCAGTGGTTGAGATTTCATTCATTGCCAATAATTACAAGAGCTGCGACTTCTAAAAGCTCATGGGAGAATTAATGCCAAGTTCCTTTAATCTGTAGCGAATGGCTAGACACCTCGCATTCCAAGTAATTGGCACTTCTTCATTCCATGATGTACTATTTTGTACACCAAATCGAACACCATTCTGAGTGTGCTCTGGAGATCTGCGAGGGCGACCTCGTCTATCACGTGACGGAAAACTGTTAAAACTGACAGTTCTTGACCCATTTGCTGCTGGTCTTCGGATAGGCGATCTACTACGCCTTGTAGCAGTAGTATTGGCTCATCTCTGGTTCATTTCACTCTCTTGATCAACAGTTTAGCACCTAATCGTATTTGAAAATATTTTGTCCACGCGATCGCTATACTAGTTATGCGCGTTTCCAGTTAATCTTAGCCACTAAACGTCACTTGTTTAATGCTATATAATGTTTACTAAACAAAAACTCACTTCCCTTTCAGGGAATTATTGACAAACTAGTGAAACTACTACTTTACACGACGTGTTGTAATTACTATTTTCAAATATTGCCTACAAATCTAAACTTCCTCTTGTTTTAAAACACACCAATCCAATTAATATTGCCACAAATGCACTTATATACAAAGACACTGAAAAAATTAGAAAGATGTTGACTGCCTGGCATTGAGATATGGACTGAAGCAGCCCAGTCCAGTAGCTACTAACATGATTACCTCACTGGTATTATGTTGTAGAATCTACCATGATTGGCTGGAATAAACATGCGATTGTATGAGGTGATGGGATGTTGGCTTAAAACATTCAGATTTCCATCTGTGGATGGTGACTGCTTCATTACCTCATTAGTTAGGTATGCTGCTTGCTTACATTGCATTCCATTACTGTATAGCAGATGCTATGAAAACATCACCTATCAAGGGGGATAACTCTTCGACTACCTTCTCTGAAGTGGGATAACTCTTGGACTACGTTGTACCTCAATCAGCTTAATACCACTTGCTTGACTAAGGTTTGACTCTGTGAATTATATCACAGTAATATCCAATATGAAACCATTAACCATGTTTAATGATTGATTGACTGTCAACCATTAAACTTCAAATACATACATTCGGGCTACCTGAAACATTTTGTGACAGTCATCCGGGGCAGTGATTTCATCTGCTAGGGAGTAATAGCAAGATCATTTAAGCGTTCGCTAAAGTGACGCAGAATGTTATTGCGTTCCCGGCATAGTTCGGTGCGGTCTTCACTTTGGCCACTTTACGCTTTCTGCTCTGCTGACAGTTTTACTACTAAAGAGTCCAGTATGAGCAATGAACTATTCAAATATGCAAGTAACATTATCTCAAAACCGATCATGCACCTAATCAACTCAGCATTTATGCATCACCTTCCCATCGACGCTGTAGTCCAAGGAACCCTTACCGCGCCACCCAAGTCCAAGAAGCCACCTGGTCACCCCTCCCCTTCCGCCAGCCAATCTGCGGCCCATTGTGCTCCTCAACAGCATACAGAAAATCCTATCCAATGTTATTCTATGCCACATCCGAGACAAGATGGATGACTTCCCCGGATCATGTCAAAGTGGCTTCAAACATGGATGCAGCTGTTCAGATATTGTATGGGCTCAATGCATGCTTGTATCGGTAGTCATGTCCCTAACACTGGGGTTTCGACAAAATGGCCATTGTCATGTCATGAGCCTTCGACACAATTAAGCGCTCAAAGATCCTAGATGTACTATGCCAGGCCAGTTGCAATGAAGATGAGCTACGACTAGTAAGACTACTGCTTGCAGACACCAAGCTGAGAGTACGAGTCAAGGCAGTGAAGTCCCCCCCCCCCGCCCGCCCCCGTGTCAATACCGGGTATGCCACTAGAGATGGGATATGCCGACGATGTGCACTTCATAGACAGGGAAAAGAAACCCCTTGACGACCTTCTCCCAATAGCTGCAAGCAAACTAAAAATTGAGAATCTCTTTATGAATGAATCCAAAACAGAGTTCACCCACATATACCTATCTACAAAGTATGAAACTAAAGAAAATACGTGATGCTGTATAACTGTAACAGCTTGGCAGCTCTAAACAAACTCGAGGCCTGCCACCGCAAACACCTACGCACCTAAGCACCCTCACTGGACACCGATGGCCAGACAGCATAATTTCCAATGATGCACTATACAAGATGTGTAATACATCGCCGCTGTCTGTAAAAGTCGGCCAGCAAAGATGGGCCATGTGCTAAGAATGCCAGAAGACGCACCAGCATAGACGACAGCCTTGGAAGTCGCCATATATACCAGGAGCCAGTAAATACAAAGTCAGGAGAGGATGTCATTCCATAAGTCTGCTAAGCGTGGTACGAGGTGACCTCAAGAAAGCAGGACTCGGTACACTCAAGTCAGGAATGGACCTGATGAAGCTAAGGATTTCGGCTGAGGACATGACATAGTGGACACAACTGATGAAGGACTGATTGCAGCTGTAAGATGTTGTGGTGACCATCCATCAACTTTTGCATTAAACAACTTTTTCTCAAGAACCACTGGGCCAATATCAATTATATTTGGCAGGAATCATCCTTAGGGCATAGGGATCCAAGTGTGTTCAACCGAAGTAGCCCGATCGGCCAATTGACCGCCAGACATCTGGGATTTTCGCCAATTTTTAGAAACGCCTTAGGGATCGATTTAACTCTTAAAATATCATCTAGGGCAAGAGCTGAACATTTGTTCAAGAGAGCTTGATTGGCCAAATGATTCAGCGATCATCTTGGATGACCTAGTTTAAACGACCTCTCCAGAACCGATGATCAGATCATGCCAAGTTTTGGGAGATACGATTATGGATTAAGGGCCAGTTGTTAGGTAAAAAAATGGAGCTGCCCTGGCCCAATCAAAATGCAGGATGTTTGGCAGCCATTTTGGATTTTTTTATTTGTTGGATTTTGAAGCGGAGATTTGTTTTATGTAGTATTTTGGCAGATTTTTACAAATATCTTTAAAAATCTTCTCTCCGAAGCCACTTAAAGGATTGATTCAAAACTCATGAAATATCATCTACGGCAAGAGCTGAACGAAGTTCGTTCAAGGGAACCTGATTGACCAAATGATTCAGCGATCATCTTGGATAACCTAGTTTTCGTGAAAACGACTTCTCCAGAACCACTGAACAAATCGCGCTAAATAAAATTTGGGAGATACGATTAGGGAATAAGGTCCATGTAAAGTTTGATCAAGGCATGTCGATACATCAAAAGACATGCCTGCCCTGAACCAATCAAGATGTAGCATGTTTGGCAGCCATAATGGATACTTTTATTTGCTGGAATTTGAAGCTGAAATTGGTTTTATATAGGTTTTTGGATATGCTGATTTCAAATTTGCCACTTTCAAAACTGTCAGAAATAAAGGATTGGTAGCCTTCTTGGATTTTTTACCAGCAAAATCTCCCATTAAAAATCAATGGGAAAATAAAGATGTCGCCTCAAGTACCACTGGACTGATTTTAGCCAAATTTGGTAGGACACATCCTCTTTAGCTCACCTGACATGAAAGGCCAAGTGAACTTATGCCATGGCGACTGTCCTCCGTATGTCTGGTCATCCGGCATCCGACAACTTTTCCTTTAAACGACTTCTCAAGAACCACTGGACTGATTTGAATTATATTTGGCAGAAAGCCTCCTTGGACCAAGTTTGTTCAAAGGAAGCCGATCGTCTAATTTGGCCTGCGGCCATCTTGGATTTTGTCTGATTTTTAGAAACGTTTTTAAAAATCTGCTCCAAAATCAGTTTCTGCTTGAGGAATCGATTCAGAACTCATGAAATATCATCTAGGGCTGAACGAAGTTGGTGCAAGGGAACTTGATTGGCCAAATAGTTCAGCGGCCATCGTGGATAAACTAGTTTTCGCGAAAACGACTTCTCCAGAGCCGCTGAAGGGATCAGGCCTAAATTTGGGAGATATGATTAGGGACTAAGGGCTATTAAAAGTTGTTCAAGGGAAGTTGATCCATCAAAAAACATGGCCGCCGTGGGCCAATAAAAATGTAGCATGTTTGGCGGCCCTATTGGATTTTCTTATTTGATAGATTTTAAAGCCGAAATTGGTTTTATATATGTTTCTGATCTCAAATTTGCCATTTTCGAAACCGTTGGATAAACGGTTTGGCAGCCATCTTGGATAATTTTCCCGCCAAAAGCTCCCATACTAAAGCAATGGGATATTTAAAATGTCTTCTCGAGAATCACTGGGCCGATTTTAATTATATGTGGCTGGCACAATCCTTAGGGCATAGAGGGGCAAGTTTGTTCAAATGAAGCCGATCGGCCAATTTGGCCAGTGGCCATCTTGGATTTTGTCCAATTTTTTTAAATATATTTTTAAATCTTCTCCGAAACCACTTTGGGAATCGATTCAAAACTCATGAAACATCATCTAGGGCAAGAGATAAGCCAAGTTTGCTCAGGAGAACTTGATTGACCAAATGGTTCGGCAGCCATCTTGGATGACCTAGTTTTCGCAAAAACGACTTCTCCAGAACCGCTGAAGGGATCAGGCTGAAATTTGGCAGATATGCTTAGGGCCTAAGGGCCATTAAAGTTTGTTTAAAGGAAGTTGATCCGTCAAAAACATGGCCGCCGTTGGCAAATCAAAATGTAACGTGTTTGGCGGCAATATTGATTTTTTTATTTAAGTTTTTATGCCAAAATTGATTTTATATATGTTTTGGTGTATTCTGACCGATAAAAGGTTTGGCGGCCATCTTGGATCATTTTCCCGCCAAAATCCCCCGTACTAAAGCAATAGGAAATTAAAAATGTCTTCTCGATAGCCACTGGGCCGATTTCAATTATATTTGGCAGGAACAATCGTTAGAGCATAAATTCAAGTTTGTTCAAAGGAACCCGATCGACCAATTTGGTCAATGGGGCCATCATGGATTTTGGCATATTTTTTAGAAATATCTTTAAAAATCGTCTTCTGAAACCGCTTGGTGCGTCGATTCAAAATTCATGCCCGATCACCATATTGGATTTTTTTATTTGATGGATTTTGAGGCCGAAATCGTTTTTATAAATGTTTTTGGTTATTTTGATTTCAAATTTACCACTTTCGAAACTGTCGTATAAACGGTTTGTCAGCCATCTTGGATCATTTTCCCGCCAAAAGCTCCCATACTAAAGTAATGGGAAATTTAAAATGTCTTCTCGAGAACCACTGGACCGGTTTCAAGTAAGTGAGGCAGGAAGCATTCTTAGGGCATAAAAATCCATGTTTGTTCAAACAAAGCCATCTTGGATTTTGGCCGTTTTTTATAAACATCTTAAAATCTCCGAAACCGTTTTGGGGGGATTGATTTCAAACTTATCAAATATCAGTTCAGTTAATAGCTGAACCAAGTTTTTTCAATGGAACTTGATTGGCCAAACGAAAACGACTTCTTCAGAACTGCTGGACAGGTCGGGAAAAAATTGGTGATATTATTAGGGACTAAAGACCATTAGAGTCTGTTCCTTGGAGATAGGTCAAAACAACATGACTGCCATGGATCAATCAAAATTTAGCTTTTTTTTGGTGGACATCTGGTATTTTCTGCAAATTTCTGCGAAAATCGTAAGAAGACAACTTATTAACCACAGCCAATTTTAGTAAAACTTGGCTAACCCTTCTTCACAGAAAGTTGATTGGTAAATTTTTCCAGACATCTCGTTTTGCTCGGTTGTACAAGTGGCCAATAATTGCAGATGAGCGATATAGGCCCCTAATTGGTCCTTTTGTTCTTGTTATGGTTCTCGTCAAACCTACTGTCTTCTACCCGAAATGTCTATGTCCCACATGTTCCAGGTGAGAGATCCAGGACCCTTGGGCCTCTTGTTTGAAAACAATTTAGCTTAAAGGAGATCACAAACGAGAATTAGATTTTAATAAAAAAACACCAAAATTAAGTTTTTATCATAGTTTATAAATTAAAAAGAAATTGACATATTTTCACAAGCACCATCACTGTTAGCATTTTGGCCAAAGTTAAGAATTTTAACAGCGCCATAAAATTCCCTGTATAACCTTATTCAGATTACGCTAGCCATGTTTTCAGATTACGCTGATCACACGATGACATCATACCACAACAATCATTCACATGATGATGTCATACCACAACAATCATTCACATGATGATGTCATACCACAACAATCATTCACACGATGACGTCATACCACAACAATCATTGGCACAATGACATCATACCACAACAATCATTCACATGATGATGTCATACCATAACAATCATTCACACGATGACATCATACCACAACAATCATTCACATGATGATGTCATACCACAACAATCATTCACACGATGTCATACCACACCAATCATTCACACGATGACATCATGCCACAACAATCATTCACACGATGTCATACCACAACAATCATTCACACGATGATGTCATACCACAACAATCATTCACACGATGTCATCATACCACAACAATCATTCACACGATGACATCATGCCACAACAATCATTCACACGATGTCATACCACAACAATCATTCACACGATGACGTCATACCACAACAATCATTGGCACAATGACATCATACCACAACAATCATTCACACGATGTCATACCACAACAATCATTCACATGATGATGTCATACCACAACAATCATTCACATGATGACATCATACCACAACAATCATTCACATGATGATGTCATACCACAACAATCATTCACACGGTGTCATCATACCACACCAATCATTCGCACGATGACATCATGCCACAACAATCATTCACACGATGTCATACCACAACAATCATTCACACGATGATGTCATACCACAACAATCATTCACACGATGTCATCATACCACAACAATCATTCACACGATGATATCATGCCACAACAATCATTCACACGATGTCATACCACAACAATCATTCACACGATGTCATACCACAACAATCATTCACACGATGTCATCATACCACAACAATCATTCAAACGATGACATCATGCCACAACAATCATTCACACGATGCCGTATCACAACAATCATTCACACGATGACGTCATACCACAACAATCATTGGCCCACTGACATCATACCACAACAATCATTCACACGATGACATCATACCACAACAATCATTCACATGATGATGTCATACCACAACAATCATTCACATGATGACATCATACCACAACAATCATTCACATGATGATGTCATACCACAACAATCATTCACACGGTGCCATCATACCACAACAATCATTCACACGATGGCATCATGCCACAACAATCATTCACACGATGATGTCATACCACAACAATCATTCACACGATGATGTCATACCACAACAATCATTCACCCGATGACATCACACCACACCAATCATTGACACGATGACATCATACCACAACAATCATTCACATGATGATGTCATACCACAACAATCATTCACATGATGACATCATACCACAACAATCATTGACACGATGACATCACACCACACCAATCATTCACATGATGACATCATGCCACAACAATCATTCACACGATGTCATACCACAACAATCATTCACATGATGATGTCATACCACAACAATCATTCACACAATGATGTCATACCACAACAATCATTCACACAATGATGTCATACCACAACAATCATTCACATGATGACAACATACCACAACAATCATTCACACGATGATGTCATGCCACAACAATCATTCACACGATGATGTCATACCACAACAATCATTCATATGATGTCATAACACAACAACTATTGGTATGATGACATCATACCACAACACTCATTCACCCGATGATGTCATACCACAACAATCATTCACACGATGTCATGCCACACCAATCATTGACATGATGACATCATACCACAACAATCATTCACACGATGATGTCATCCCACAACAATCATTCACACGATGATGTCATACCACAACAATCATTCATATGATGTCATAACACAACAACTATTGATACGATGACATCATACCACAACAATCATTCACACGATGACGTCATACCACAACAATCATTCACACGATGATGTCATACCACAACAATCATTCACCCGATGATGTCATACCACAACAATCATTCACATGATGATGTCATACCACAACAATCATTGACACGATGACATCATACCACAACAACTATTGACACGATGACATCATACCACAACAATCATTCGCACAATGACATCAAGCCACAACAATCATTCACACGGTGACGTCATACCACAACAATCATTCACACGATGACATCATACCACAACAATCATTCGCACAATGACATCATGCCACAACAATCATTCACACGGTGATGTCATACCACAACAATCATTCACACGATGACATGCCACAACAATCATTCACACGATGATGTCATGCCACAACAATCATTTACACGATGATGTCATGCCACAACAATCTTTCACGCGATGACGTCATGCCACAACAATCATTCACACGATGACGTCATGCCACAACAATCATTCACACGATGACATCATACCACAATCATTCACGCGATGACGTCATACAACAATTAATTTATTCAATTTAAAATGTTTTCCGCTGGAGAACTACTAGGCCGATTTCAATGATATTTAGCAAGAAGCATCCTTAGGGCATAGGGATCCAAGTTTGTTCAAATGAAGCCGATCGGACAATTGGGCCGGTGGCCATCTTGGATTTCAGCCGATTATTAGAAAAATCTTGAAAAATTTGTTCAAGAGAACTTGATTGACCAAACAGTTTGGCGGCCATCATGGATGACCTGTTTTTTTCAGAAAACAACTCCAGAACCGCTGACGGGATCAGGCCGAAGTATGGGACATATGATTATGGAATAAGAGCCATTACAGTTTGTTCAAGGGAAGTTGAGCTGTAAAAAAACATGGCCGCCGTGGGTCAATCAAAATATAGCATGTTTGGTGGCCATATTGGATTTTTTTTTTTATGGATTTTGAGGCCGAAATTGGTTTTATGTTTTTGGGTATTCCGATCTCAAATTTGCAATTTTCAAAAACTGTCGGATAAGCGGGTTGCCAGCCATCTTGGATAATTTTCCAGCAAAAAGCTCCCATACTAAAGCAATGGGAAATTTAAAATGTCTTCTCAAGAACTACTGGGCTGATTTCAGGTATATTTGGCAGGAAACATCCTTAGGGTATGAAGATTTAAGTTTGTTCAAATGAAGCCGATTGGCCAATTTGGCCGGCGGCCATCATGGATTTTGTTAATGACCATTCTAGTTGAAATGCCTATGGTCCAGGTGAGCGATGCAGGCCCCTTGGGCCTCTTGTTCATATTTCTTAAGACGAAAGGGGACATAACTGCATAAAAAATTGACGCATACATGTGAAAGTCAAACTTGCTTTGTAACTCCTTATACTAAAGCGAGGTACCGATTTTCCGTTAAATATCTTGAAGGAGTGCGAAAAAAGGTGCAGAAAGCTGGTATTTTTTGTATTTCTTAAGACAAAAGGGGCATAACTCCGTAAAAAGCTGACGCATGCATGTGAAACTCAAACTTGCTCTGTAACTTCTCATAGTAAAGCAATGTACCAATTCTCAGTTGAATACCTTGAAGGACTGCGAAAAAGTGTGGAAAACTAATATTTTTCGTATTTCATAAGATGAAAGGCGACATAACTCCATGAAAAATTAACGAAAATGTCTGAAACTCAAACTTGCTTTGTAACTCCTTATATGGAAGCGATGTACCGATTTTCCCTTAAATATCCTGGAGGCGTGAGAAAAAGTGTGGAAAGCTGATATTTTTTGTATTTCTTAAGACAAAAAGGGGGCATAACTCCATAAAAAATTGACGCATACACGTGAACCTCGAACTTGGTCTGTAACTTCTCATAATAAAGCAATGTACCAATTCTCAGTGGTATACCTTGAAGGACTGCGAAGAAAAGTGCGGAAAACCAACTGCGGCAGACGGATGGACAGACAGACAGATGGAGTGCACACCTATAGTTTCCCCCCCCCCTCCCCCGGTTTTACAGGTAGGGGACTAATAAGGAAATAATCAATTTAAGAGAAAGTGTATGGACAACATTGCAGACAGTGAGTGTCTCAAAGCTAATTTTTTGTGTGGTCTTAAGTTCTGTCCTCAACCCCCCACCACCACCACCCAGTACTATTAAGCTTCTGGCCCCTTCAAGTGTACAGGGGTGGTCCCTTGCGCATTCATGATTAAAATTCATCAACTATAGGCATTTTCTCATAGGAAATATCTATTTGCAGGGTAAGAGAATATTTTGGAAAAAACGTACACTGAAACAATGTAGACAGTCATTCTAATGTTAAGTTTTCTCAAATATTTTCATAGATTGGTGCTTTGACGATGCCTAGGTGATGTTTCCTCCAAGAGACCCACTCAATTGCTCAGGTTAATCTCTCTTGAACTTGATAACATGTGGCTAATCATGAAATTAGAGCAATGTTACTACAGCGTATATTGTCGTTAGACTCTAGTCTGACTGCAGATAGGATCTGGGCTCAATGTCTCTTTAACCCTTTAACAATCAAAACAGCCAAAGATGCCCTCTGCAGTGGTCTTGAGAAATGTCAATTTGCAGACCAAGAGACGACGATTTTTTCAATATACCACTGGAATGACTGTAAATTTTAATAAATCGTCTTCTCTTGGTCTGAAAATGGACTTTTTCTATGAGAACCCCCCCCCCCCAAAAAAAAAAAACAAGTTAAATTAGTTAATACCCCAATTTAGTCTAAAATAACAAAATATCTGATTATGGAAGGTCAACAGATAATTATTTTTTGAATATTTAACACTGAAATAACTGGCTCGATATCCAATCCAGTCATTCCAGCGATACATTTTCAAAAAGTTTTTGTTTTCGCATAGTCACTGTGTTTGTCACTCAGAAACTGATCATGTGCCTTATTACTGGGCCTTTCCAGTTTATCAATCCATGATCTGATGTCAGAATCAACTAAGTGATGTGTAGGATGACGTCATAATTAATTATGGCATGAGTGACTCGATTTAGTCTGTCTTTAACGCTTAATAGACGGACACGTTGTACGAATTGTATGTCATTACCATTTAATAAACGCTCTGTTGAATAGTTTGAAACTAATTTGACTGGGCAGCAGCAAGAGCATCCAGTCAAATTAGTTTCAAAATATTCAATCAACAGCTTACCTGTATAGTTTTCTGGAAATTGATAGGGATTAACACGAGCGAGGTGTGGGTGGAACCTAGCTAGAGATTGGCGGTGCATTATAAGTTAAAACAAGATTCCTCCATTCCAATAAAAGCTGCTCTGTTGAAAGCCTTATGGAAAAATTCGGCCAATAATTCTATTCTAATCCTCAAATTTCTTGAAGAAAGTTCCATTTGCAGACCAACAGAAGAGTATTGATTTAACTTTATCTCAACTGTATGAGTTGTCACTTGAAAATCAATATTTTATGAATATACAGACCATCATAGATCTCATTTTAGGAAATTTGGTAACTGTGAGTGTATTTTGTATTGCTGGCAATGCTGTGTTTCATTTGTAGTGGAGCAAAGAACTCCAAGAGAATCTGGAACATGAAGAGTTGGAGCGCCAACAGCAGCTATAGGAGGAATACCAGGTGAAAGAAGAAGAAGATAACAAGCGACAAATGAACCGAGTGAAGAAATTCACCAAAACAAATGCCACCGTGTAGACATTAGAGAAATTAGTTTGTTAGTTTTAAGCGGGGGTTGGGGGTGGGGATTAACATTTTACTGCCAAAATATGGCGTCTGCTGTGGTCTTGAGGAATGTCCATGTGCAGGCCAACAGCAGACTATTTATGTCTCGCCTGCGAAGCAGAAAGTGAGACATAGGGATCTCTAATTACGACGGCGTTGGCGACGTCCGTCATATGTGCAGTTTTTTTAATCGACTTATTTTTCAACACTGGCTCATCTGATCTCAATGAAACTTTGCAGAAGTGATCTATACTGTACATGGATGTGATCTACATAACAACACATTTAATTTTGGGGCATTTTAACTATTTTTTTCACGGTTTTGTACTTGGACTTTTTTCGTGTGTTTTGCCAGTGCAGTTTTGATTAAGGTTTTTTAAAACGACATTTACACCCACAAGGTGTTATCCGGTTTGATTAAAACTTCACTGATGTGTTCTATACGATGCTTAGGACTTGTCAAGATTAAAAATAAATTGATTTTCAAAATCTTTCTATATTTGAACTTTGATAATTTTATGGCTGATTTGCATCCAGGTTATATGTGTTATGGCGTGGTTAAGGTTTTTCAGATGACAATTTAATCAGCAAAGACTTGCTTTTGAAGCTTGAAACCTTGGGAATGATTCCAGAGAGGTCGCCCGTCATTCTAGCATGTGTAGTCATGTAAATCTTCCAGAGTGGTCCCCCGTCATTCTAGCATATGTAGTCATGTATATCTTCCAGAGTGGTCATCCGTCATTCTAGCATGTGTAGTCATGTATATCTTCCAGAGTGGTCGCCCGTCATTCTAGCATGTGTAGTCATGTAAATCTTCCAGAGTGGTCGCCCGTCATTCTAGCATGTGTAGTCATGTATATCTTCCAGAGTGGTCATCCGTCATTCTAGCATGTGTAGTCATGTAAATCTTCCAGAGTGGTCATCCGTCATTCTAGCATGTGTAGTCATGTATATCTTGCAGAGTGGTCGCCCGTCATTCTAGCATGTGTAGTCATGTATATCTTCCAGAGTGGTCATCCGTCATTCTAGCATGTGTAGTCATGTATATCTTCCAGAGTGGTCATCCGTCATTCTAGCATGTGTAGTCATGTATATCTTCCAGAGTGGTCGCCCGTCATTCTAGCATGTCTAATCAGGTATATCTTCCAGAGTGGTCGCCCGTCATTCTATAGCATGTGTAGTCCGGTAAATCTTCCAGACCAGAGTGCTCTCCTCTTGACCTGTTCCAGAGTGCTCTGCTCTTGGCCTGTTCCAGAGTGCTCTCCTCTTGGCCTGTTCCAGGGTGCTCTCATCTTGACCTGTTCCAGAGTGGTCTCCTCTTGGCCTGTTCCAGAGTGGTCTCCTCTTGGCCTGTTCCTGAGTGGTCTCCTCTTGGCCTATTCCGGAGTGGTCTCCTCTTGGCTTGTTCCAGAGTGGTCTCCTCTTGGCCTGTTCCAGAGTGATCTCCTCTTGGCCTGTTCCAGAGTGGTCTCCTCTTGGCGTGTTCCAGAGTGGTCTCCTCTTGGCCTGTTCCAGAGTGATCTCCTCTTGGCCTGTTCCAGAGTGGTCTCCTCTTGGCGTGTTCCAGAGTGGTCTCCTCTTGGCAGATACTTTGATCATTGAAGGGTATAAACATTTAACCCTTTCACAGACAAATTCCACAGATCTCATTTCCAAGGCAACCATACAGGAAACCTGTTGGATATCTTGAAATTAATTTGACGGCAAGCCATTGCTCACCACCACCTAAGGTAGCAATGACTTCCAGTCAAATTAATTTCAAAATATCCAAGTTTTATCTTGTAAAGAGTATAGGCAATGGTCAAATTTTGTTCAAGCAAATTTATATTTACTTAGAGAAAATACCTATTTTTATCTAACAAGAGGATATTTTAGAATATGTTGCCATTGAAATGATTGGCTTCATTATTGAGTCAGTTAGTCATTCCAGTGGTAGTTTGTAAAAAATTGTCTTCTCTTAACTTGTAAATAGACATTTCGGAGGATAATAACAACATGTGTGGGTATTGGGTTATGACCCACATGAAAAGGTGTGTCCTCACCCTGCTAAGTTAATTCCTATCGGTTCTATGATGTGGAGTTGGTGAATCCAATGGGACTGCTTGGGTCTCCTCCATGGCGTTGACTGTGGGTATGCGGGGTCGGAGGAGAGTACCTGTATAATACGGTAACTCATATGGGCTATTGTGTGGTTGTTTTTATTAGTGACGTGCGACTGGGGTGTCAGAACATTCTTTTTTGTGGAGATTAGTTATGGACCTAAGGTGTTCTTGGATCCTTACTTTGAATGGTCTCAGTGTCTCTCCCACGTATTGTTTGTGGCATAGTTTACAGTTTAGCAAGTAGACTACGTTGCGTGTCTGGCAATTGTTAATCCAGTATGGTGGCTTTTGAAGAATCTTGTTTTCTCCGTATTGTTGCAGATAGTGCAGTTTTTGGTAGTGCATATTAGGAAGATTTTGCAGTGTGGGCGTACAGCATCGAAGGGGTCTGGGAGTCTGGCCCGGACTATATGGTCCTTGATTGTTTTGTTCCTCCGATAGCCAACTTGTGGTTTCTCTGGCAAATCTGGCTGGCTTGGAGGATGGGCCAGTATTTGTTTATCACTTTCTTGAGAAGCATGCCCGTGCGGGTGAATTCGCAGACAAAGATGGGTCCGATCGGTTTGTTATGTGTGGTGTTGGGTGTCGGAGTTGGAGGTTTGCGGAGGGATGCCCGTTCCTTGCCCCTGGCCTGGAGGGATACCCTCTGGCCAGGAAATGTTCTAAAGCCAGACTGGTTGTCATAGTCCATGGTGTTCGTGCATATCCTCGTGAGTCTGAGGAATTGTCCATAGGGACTAGCATCCTTACATGTTGACTGATGTGCAGCGGTATAATGCAGATATCTGTGGGTTTTGTGAAGAGATTGAATTTAATCTGGTCTTCATATCTCTGTTCTGTACCATAAAGAAAACCTGTTCTCTGGAACTTTCAATTGTGAATTGTATCCTTCGGTGGCCTGAGTTCATGTGCATGACAAATTCAGTGAGGGCATTGTTCCCAGACCATAAATATGTCATCTATGTAGCGTACATAAAGAGCTGCTGCTAGGGGGCATTAGAGAGATGTTTTTCTTCTAGGTCGGCCATAAAGATGCATGCGTATGTGCAGGCAGCTTTGCTGCCCATGGCAGTACCACCTATTTGTAGGTAATGTTCGCTATTGAATCCAAAGTTGTTGCACTCAAGGACAAGTTTTGAGCAGGTTCAACAGGTTTCTCGTTGAGAGAGTGCCTGGAACGCGATGTTTCATGCAGTGTATTGCCACTGCTCTCAACCCTTCATTGTTGGGTATGTCGGTGTATAGGGAGGTGACATCCATGGTTACTAATAGTGACTCTTTTTTGGTGGCTCCAAAAGCTTCCACTCTGTTCATGAAGTCAGTGGTGTCCCTAATGTATGATTTGATACGTGTAACGTGGACGTTGATGTGTTCATCTACGAAGCTGCTGATGATCTCCATTGGGCATCCATTACCACTGATTATGGGCATACCTGGGGTGATGCCATTTTTCTTCTCCTTGTGTACATTTGGGAGGAGATAGAACCTGGCGGTGTTTGGCGGTTTAGGAATGAGTCTACTGGCAGTTATAGTATCCATTTCCCCTTCTAGAACTATTTTGTCTAACCTCTTGGCGACCAGATTTGTGAATAGTTCAGTGTGATCTGATGTCAGTTTCATATAGAATTTGGCATCAGAGAGCTGTCTGGTTGCCTCGGTTATGTAGTCCTCTCTGGACTGCACAACCATGGCCTGGCCTTTATCAGTTTTTTATGACAATAGAAGAATCGGTCTGTAAGTCAGCCTATAATGTTAAAAAGTCCCAGCTTTTCTCAAGGTTGGGACTTTGCAAAAGGTAGAAAATTTAAAAGTCCTAGCTTTTCCCTGGTTTGAAACTGGAGACATCACAGGATATCCCAGGATTTTTCAAAGACAATGACTTTTTACATTTCATGGGAAAAGAATCCCGAAATATACCGGGACTTTGCTGGGATATACCAGGAATCACAAAAAAGCCAGGAATTTTTTCTGCAGGGGAGGAGCCATTAAAGTTTGTTCAAGGGAACGTATTCCGTCAAAAAACATGGCAGTAGTTGGCCAATCAAAATGTAGCCCATTTAGCGGCAATATTGATTTTTTTATTTGATGAATATTTTGGCCGAAATTGGTTTTATATATGTTTTGCGTTATTCTGATTTCAAATTTTATATTTTTGAAACCCTCAGATAAACAGTTTGGCGGCCATCTTGGATTTTCCCGTCTAAATTTCCTATTGCTTTATTATGGGGGCTTTTAAGTCTTCTCGATAACCACTGAGCCGATTTCAATTTTATTTGGCAGGAACAATCCTTAAGGAATAGAGATTTAAGTTTGTTAAAACGAAACCGATCGGCCAATTTGGCTAGTGGGCCTTTTGGATTTTGGCAAAGTTATAGAAATGTCTTTTAAAAAATCTTCTCTGAAGCTGCTTGAGGAATCGATTCAAAATTCATAAAATATGATCTAGGGGAAGAGCTGAAACAAGTTTGTTCAAGGGAACTTGATTGGCCAAATAGTTTGGTGGCCATCGTGGATGTTCACGAAAACGACTTCTCCAGAACCGATAAACAGATCCGGCCAAAATTTTGGAGGTATAATTAGGGACTAAGCGGCATTAATATTTGTTCAAGCGACATTGAAAAGCGTAGCCACCCTGGACCAATCAAAATGTAGCGCCTTTGGCTGTCATTTTGGATTTTTTTTTATTTGATGGATGTTTAAGCCAAAATTGGTTTTATATACAGGAAGCATTCTTAGGGCATAGATATCCATGTTTGTTCAAACAAAGCTGATCGGCCAATTTGGCTGGCAGCCATCTTGGATTTTGGCTAATTTATATAAAGGTCTAAAGGTCATTTCCGAAACCGTTTGGGGGATTGATTTCAAACTCATGAAATATCAGTTCGGGTATGAGCTGAACCAAGTTTGCTCAAGGGAACTTGATTGGCCAAATGGTTTGGTGGCCATCTTGGAAGACCTATTTTTTGTTTAAAACGCCCTCTCCAGAACCACTGTACGGGTTGAGACACAATTTGGAAGATATGATTAGGGACTAAAGGCCATTAGAGTTTGTTCCATGTAGATATGTCAAATCAACATGTCCGCCATGAATCAATCAAAATTTGACTTTTTAGGTGGACATCGGGTATTTTCTGCAAACTTCTGAGGAAAACCTTAAAAAGACAAAATTTTAACCATTGGGCTGATTTTAGTCAAACTTGGCTAAAACTTCTCTGAAATTTGATTTGTAAATTTCTCCAGTGGTCATCTCGTTTTGTTCGGTTGTGCCAATGGCCAATAATTGCAGGTGAGCAATACAGACCCTTTGGGCCTCTTGTTTAAAGGTTGTCAATGAAAAGACCGGCTCAGCTATTGAGCGATAACTTTTCAAAAATACTCTTCTCTTTGTCTGCATATGGACATTTTGTATGAGAAGGTTGAGATTTTCTTGACTGAATTTAAGGGGTAAAGTGTTAAATATTTTAAGACCACAGTTCAGCTTTAAGACAGATTATATATTTTAAATATTTAAGTGTGTAAGATATGATAAAGTTGTTTTATATATATATATATATATATATATATATATATATATATATATATTTTAATATAATTTGTTTTATTATATATTATCGTGCCCAAGAAATATTTGACTGTATATTATAATATTCTGTATTAGCTCACCTGGCCTGAAAGGCCAAGTGAGCTTATGCCGTCGTGACCATCCGTCGTGTGTCCGTCCGTCATCCGTTCATCAATTTTTCCTTTATACGACTTCTTCTCAAGAACCTCTTGGCCGATTTCAATTATATTTGGCAGGAAGCATCCTTAAGCCATAGGGATCCAAGTTTGTTCAAACGAAGCCGATCGGCCAATTTGGCAGATGGCCGATTTTAGGAAACATCTTTAAAAAGCTTCTTCTCGGAAACTGCTCGATGGAATGATGCAAACACCATGAAATATGATCTTGGGTAAGAGCGGAACCAAGTTTGTTCAGGGGAAATTAATTGGTCAAATGGTTCGGTGGCCATCTTGGTTGACCTAGTTGTAGTGAAAATGACTTCTCCAGACCCGCTGAAGGGACCAGGCCAAAATTTGCCAGATATGAGTAGTGTCTAAGGGCCATTAAAGTTTGTTCAAGAGAAGTTGATCTGTCAAAAAACATGACCGCCGTGGCCCAATCAAAATATAGCATGTTTGGCGGCCATATTGGATTTTTTTATTTGATGAATTTTGAGGCCGAAATTGGTTTTGTATGTGTTTTGGGGTATTCTGATCCCAAATTTGCAATTTTCGAAACTCGGATAAATGGTTTGGTGGCCATCTTGTTGATAAAGAGCATTCTAGTTGAAATGCCTATGGTCCAGGTGAGCGATACAGGCCCCTTGGACCTCTTGTTGATTTTAAGCAGGCGTTCGACAAAGCATGGTGGGCCGCTCTGGAAAAACTTATTGAAAAACAACATAACAGGAAAATGTTTTAAAATTATATACATGTATAAAGGTATAAAATCCTTTGTCAGTCAGTCATTACAATTTCATAATAAGTAACGTAGGCATAAGACAAGGTGAAAATTTATCTCCTATTTTCAATTTTCCTCACTGATCTAGAAGAGTACCTATACAAACATCACATCTCTGGTCTAAATTCTATAAATAA
Organism: Chaetoderma sp. LZ-2023a; assembly: GCA_034401795.1. Taxonomy (NCBI): domain Eukaryota; kingdom Metazoa; phylum Mollusca; class Caudofoveata; order Chaetodermatida; family Chaetodermatidae; genus Chaetoderma; species Chaetoderma sp. LZ-2023a. The sequence goes on from JAVVLW010003547.1 coordinate 19,735, forward strand.
GCTAGCTGAAGAATACCTAGATCTGTATCTCCGTTTAATAATTGTGCTATAGGCGGATGATACAGTCATCATCATCATCATAAAATACAGGACATAAGCCACTGGCTTGTTATTGACCCGTTCAGATGGATTTGGTTTTGCTTGGGCTTTTTAAACATAGTTGTTTATGTAGGCCATATACCTACTCTGGAATGATCAACACAGACATGTTTTAATCAAATAAGAATATCATGCCTCTAGAATGTATGTCCAATTTGGTTTTGAATGTGTCAAGAGTTGATGCCTCAGCAACTAGGGCTGGCAATGAGTTCCAAGATGATACGGTTCTATTCGAAAAAAAGTCTTTATTGCTATGATTTGTGCTGAGTTTCTGTTTGTGTCCTCTGATATGTGTAATTGGGGAGATTTCAAACAACATATTTTTGTCTGTTATATTTATCATTAATAAACTTATGTTTCTATTAGATCACCACAGAATCATCTATATTTCAATGACATTAACTTAAGCTTTTCAAGCATCACTGGGTATGTATAACCCGTTCTATCAGTTTTGATTGCCTTTTAAATGTGAGTGCCCACACACAGTTACAATAATGGCGGATCGGTCTCACAAGAGACTTGTATAATAATGTAAATGTGTCTGGGTCTAACTGTGTAAAGGTTCGTTTGATTATTCCCACTGTTTGATTTGCCTTTGACACTATGGAATTTATATGTTTATCAAAAGTACGTGTGTCATCAATATGGACTCCTAGGTCTTTTTCTACTTCTGATGTCGATACTGTTTATGTTTGTGAGGCATTTGTCATAGTGTACTCTTTTCTTGGATTATTATTACCAAAGTGAATAACATGGGTTTTATTTGCATTAAATGACAGTTGCCATGTTTTAGACCAGTTGCATACTGTATTTATATTATCCTGAATGTCATTCGGTGGGATTTCCATAGATCTTAGTATCATCCGCAAAGATTTTGCAATAACTTAATTTTTCTGACAGGTCATTTATACATAACAGGAAACGGGTAGGTCCAAGTACACTACCCTGCGGTACACCACTAATAACGTCTACCCAGTCTGATTGAGTGTCATTGATTTTTACAAGTTTTCTATTAGTTAAAAAAATTTCTGTCCACTTTACAATTTTTTTCCTAAAGTAAGTTATTGTCTTCTAAAAGTTGCATAATTTGATCTCGGACGAATGATTCAAGGACTTTACAGCGAGTACAGGTAATGCGTATAGGTCTATAGTTTATAAATAAACTCTGCGTTTGTGTACATACAAATTAGGGCTACTTCTATGGGTTTCTTAGTAGTTTTTTTTATAGTTGTCTGTTTGCATATTTGTTAATAATTTTTTACACTGTTCTTCTGTTCTGTCAATATTTGATCGGCTATTGCGTAGCCTTGGCACGTTTTGTAAAGGCAATTCTATGGGGTTATATAAGCTAGGATATGTAGTTTCAAGTAAATGATGTTATATATGTTCATTTGACAGTACTGAGAATCGATTTGATAAGTCATTTTTGATTTGTTGTCTAGGATTTGAAAGTACTTTACTATTTATAACTGTATTTGGGCTGCCATTTAATGAGTGAGGTCTTAGTATGTATGGTACGGCTGGTATTGTGTTTTCTGGTAGGTTGCATCTTGATAAGGAATGTAGCTGTTTTGTAACCGATTCCTCCCATGTGTTCTTTCAAGCCGAAAATTCTGGTGTAAAGAGTTTAAGCATGTGGTTAGATAGTTGATGTTTTCTGAGAGAAGTCTAGGACCATGTACATTTGGGTGTATATGGTCATAGAAGAGGTCACTATACACTGATCCATTGGGGTCCATAAAAAGCTGGGAATTGTCCACCAGTGTCATGTGCAATTTCTCGGCTAAGTTATATAACATACTGTTGAAGTGTAGTGTCACACTATGGTGATGCTCATTTTATGGTCGTGGTAGGAGAGTTGATACAAAGATATGGATATTTGGAGAGATATCTTTAATCCTTTGTATCACAGAGGTATAATCGTCTATCATGCGTTGTGGGTTACTTATAGAACTGTCCTTTGATCCAACATGTATCACTATTGCATCATGGCTGATTGGAGAAATGTGGTTGTTATTACACCACACAAACATCCATTACCGTTCAATCACTACTTGCTAAATCAAATATCTGCATTTAGCTATCAGAATAAAAATGTTATGCTCGCTTACATACTCCCTAATGCCAGTACCATCACCATGTAGACCCTCAACCAGGCTACTGGTAGAGGGACCCCCTGCATTAGCCTTACAATAGACTGGCACCAGTCTGTACACACTCCTTGGTGACGCCTGTCACTAAGCACGCTCGCGCATGCGCACTTGATCCCAAATGTGAAAACTGATTCACTTTTCAAATATTATGCTAGCAGATCAGTTCACCTGCTATCATATGGATAAAAGTTTATAGCTTTGCACTGAAAGGTTCAGCTACATTTAATTCTCTGACTCAAGAAAACATGCCTACCATGAAATCTATCTTGCCGATGTTATGTTTAACTTTCATGTCATGGTGTTTTAGAGGGTTTTTGTAACTCTAGTTTTGAGTTACCAGTTTTGGTGTCAGTACTCCCGTTTTTGAGGTTTGAGAAACCATGCCTATTATATACCATCAAATTACCATGTTATAAAATAGCCAAGTACCACTCTTATTACGTAGATCCTTTATAGTGCTTTCAAACATTTTATTCAGGAATCACTGTGATTCCAGTCTTCAGTCAGAATTATTAAGTTCGCATTTGACGTCTCAACATCAGAGGGGGGTTCCTCTTCTAATACAAATTTGGATTCTGTTATGGCATTTTTTCGCTAGTTTCGAATCATGGCAAGTGTGCTATCCTAGTCGCTAGATGAACGAATATCTTCAGCGATCTAAGCTGTCTAAGAGGAGTCGTCAAACTTCGAACATAGCTCCCATTTTTGCGGTCGTTCTCGTAAATGGGGCAAACCGATTTCGCGCACTTCCAGACAAGAGATGAAATCTCTGAAGTAAAATCCTGGTGATTCAAAGAATAAGCCTGGTTATTCATCCTCAGGTAGGAGCCAGACAAAAGACCATATAAGTCTTGAGGGTCTGCATAACCCTCATGCGATGGCATCGGTGTCGGAAGCTTCCGATCCTTCATCTCATGCATAAGTTCATCTTTCCCGTAATTCTTATTGCCAGAAATGTTTTAAGATCTTCCATCTCCTCTGCTCCCGTCTCTGCACCTGGCTTGTCCAGGCAAGCGGGTTTGCATTCCGGTTTGTCTTCTGGTTTTACCGGGCATCCGGATATGAGCACTGTGATTGTCTGGCTTGGCTGAACATCCGGTGTCTCATGATTTTCTGGCTTTTCCGGTTTTTCCGTTTCCAGCAGTAGTGTTGCTGTTTCCAGTAGGAAGAATGCATATCCGGGTCTGTTGGACCTGGCATTGCATCATTCATCTATTTCCGTTTCCGGTTTTTCAGCTTCCTGTTCCGGTAGTAGTGTTGCTACTTCCGGTAGGAAGAATGCTTATCTGGGTCTGTTGGACCTGGCATTGCATCATTCATCTATTTCCGTTTCCGGTTTTTCAGCTTCTTCTTCCGGTAGTAGTCTTGCTACTTCCGGTAGGAAGAATGCTTATCTGGGTCTGTTGGACCTGGCATTGCAATATTCATCTATTTCCGTTTCCGGTTTTTCAGCTTCCTCTTCCGGTAGTAGTGTTGCTACTTCCGGTAGGGAGAATGCTTATCTGGGTCTGTTGGACCTGGCATTACAATATTCATCTATTTCCGTTTCCGGTTTTTCAGCTTCCTCTTCCGGTAGTAGTGTTGCTACTTCCGGTAGGAAGAATGCTTATCTGGGTCTGTTGGACCTGGCATTGCATCATTCATCTATATCCGTTTCCGGTTTTTTCAGCTTCCTCTTCCGGTAATTCTGTACATCCGGGTTGTAGGATCTTATCAGTTTCAGGTAGTCTACTTCCGGTTTACGCATTTCCGTTTCCTTTTTTTTTTCACACATCCGGATTTCGTACAACCGGGGATAAGGTCATTTCCGGTTTTCATGGATCTTTCTGGTGTTCTAGGATTATCTTCCGGGTCTGTCTTCCTGTTTTGGATTTCAGGTGATAGAGAACTTCCTGGGGTTCCAGTTTTATTCTTCAAGCCCGGTTTACATGGTCGCTTTCCTAGAATCTTGTCATCTTCTTGCCTAAGATTTAGTCTTATTTCCGTATTTGTTTAACATTGGAAATGTTTAATGGCTGAAAATATTGCCAGTCTTGTAGTCTCTCTTGGAATTGTAGTCTATTCAGACATTTATTCGTATATCAGTGACAATTTTCAACGTAATTAAAGACTCTTCTGACTGGTTGCCGTATGGGGTTTGTGTTGCAGATTATTTTATATGCGCATATCATCAGCCGATAAGTCTATTCTACGCATTATCTCGAGATACGATTTTTACTTAAATCCAACTTTAGATGGCCAGTTGTCTTCGGGCCAGTCAGCCTTTCTTCGCGCTCCTTTTACCTCTTATGTCGGCAGGTTGACATATTTATTTTAACCAAAGGGAGTGAATTTGTATAGGGAAAAACCTGATTCTTGCGTAAATCGTAGTCTAATTTTGTCAGTTGCTGAAAAGAATTAGATTCAGTAAAGGTTTCATAGGGATCAGTATGACTAACAGATTAATGTCTACAAGAACAATAGTCACTTAGAAAAGATAATCAAGCGGATAAGGGGGCAGGAAGAAGGAATATAAGCCGAATTCTTCTTCTGCGTTGACATAGTTTCGGTGAGTTCGCATTGTCTTCATTTTTTCCAGATTTTTGGTTGTTTTCCTTTTTCTAGCGTAATTTTTTGCTCTATTTTGACTGGGTTGCTGCAGGCCTCCGGACGGTGCTTTCGGTGGGCGGGGACTCGGGATTTGTTGGGTATTTTGGGGGGCGGTTTGGCTGGGGGTTGTTGGTGAAGCAAATTCCAGTCGAGTCTGTCCAATTGCCAACCCGGCCTACTTAAATTAGTCAGCTCGGCCTAGGATAAAAAGTCATGTCGGCCCGATTTAATAAAACTCAAATAGGCCTAGGAATGCATTCACCTGGCTTTTTTCTTCTTCTTTTCGATCGCTGGTATCACACTTGGAGAGCCGTTCTCAAGATGAAATGGAATAATTGGGAATCTCATATTTCTATATCCTTGATTTCGGAACTTTTAAAAAATTGATGATATGGAAATATGAGATCCCTCTTATACCAGTCGTA
>JAVVLW010003548.1:0-13959 GCA_034401795.1 Chaetoderma sp. LZ-2023a
ACACAGAGATGTAATGAGAGAGAAATACTTCGTCATGAACATGGAATAGACACAGAGATGTAATGAGAGAGAGATACTTCGTCATGAAGATGGAATAGACACAGAGATGTAATGAGAGAGAAATACTTCGTCATGAACATGGTATAGACACAGAGATGTAATGAGAGAGAAATACTTCGTCATGAACATGCAATAGATACAGAGATGTAATGAGAGAGAAATACTTCGTCATGAACATGGAATAGACACAGAGATGTAATGAGAGAGAAATACTTCGTCATGAACATGGAATAGACACAGAGATGTAATGAGAGAGAAATACTTCGTCATGAACATGGAATAGACACATAGATGTAATGAGAGAGAAATACTTCGTCATGAACATGGAATAGACACAGAGATGTAATGAGAGAGAAATACTTCGTCATGAACATGGTATAGACCCAGAGATGTAATGAGAGAGAAATACTTCGTCATGAACATGGAATAGACACATAGATGTAATGAGAGAGAAATACTTCGTCATGAACATGGAATAGACACATAGATGTAATGAGAGAGAAATACTTCGTCATGAACATGGAATAGACCCAGAGATGTAATGAGAGAGAAATACTTCGTCATGAACATGGAATAGACACAGAGATGTAATGAGAGAGAAATACTTCGTCATGAACATGGTATAGACACAGAGATGTAATGAGAGAGAAATACTTCGTCATGAACATGGTATAGACACAGAGATGTAATGAGAGAGAAATACTTCGTCATGAACATGGTATAGACACAGAGATGTAATGAGAGAGAAATACTTCGTCATGAACATGGTATAGACACATAGATGTAATGAGAGAGAAATACTTCGTCATGAACATGGAATAGACACAGAGATGTAATGAGAGAGAAATACTTCGTCATGAACATGGAATAGACACATAGATGTAATGAGAGAGAAATACTTCGTCATGAACATGGAATAGACACATAGATGTAATGAGAGAGAAATACTTCGTCATGAACATGGAATAGACACATAGATGTAATGAGAGAGAAATACTTCGTCATGAACATGGAATAGACACAGAGATGTAAAGAGAGAGAAATACTTCGTCATGAACATGGAATAGACACATAGATGTAATGAGAGAGAAATACTTCGTCATGAACATGGAATAGACACATAGATGTAATGAGAGAGAAATACTTCGTCATGAACATGGTATAGACACAGAGATGTAATGAGAGAGAAATACTTCGTCATGAACATGGAATAGACACAGAGATGTAATGAGAGAGAAATACTTCGTCATGAACATGGAATAGACACAGAGATGTAATGAGAGAGAAATACTTCGTCATGAACATGGAATAGACACATAGATGTAATGAGAGAGAAATACTTCGTCATGAACATGGTATAGACACAGAGATGTAATGAGAGAGAAATACTTCGTCATGAACATGGAATAGACACAGAGATGTAATGAGAGAGAAATACTTCGTCATGAACATGGAATAGACACAGAGATGTAATGAGAGAGAAATACTTCGTCATGAACATGGAATAGACACAGAGATGTAATGAGAGAGAAATACTTCGTCATGAACATGGAATAGACCCAGAGATGTAATGAGAGAGAAATACTTCGTCATGAACATGGAATGGACCCAGAGATGTAATGAGAGAGAAATACTTCGTCATGAACATGGAATAGACCCAGAGATGTAATGAGAGAGAAATACTTCGTCATGAACATGGAATAGACACAGAGATGTAATGAGAGAGAAATACTTCGTCATGAACATGGAATGGACCCAGAGATGTAATGAGAGAGAAATACTTCGTCATGAACATGGAATAGACCCAGAGATGTAATGAGAGAGAAATACTTCGTCATGAACATGGAATAGACACAGAGATGTAATGAGAGAGAAATACTTCGTCATGAACATGGTATAGACCCAGAGATGTAATGAGAGAGAAATACTTCGTCATGAACATGGAATAGACACAGAGATGTAATGAGAGAGAAATACTTCGTCATGAACATGGAATAGACACAGAGATGTAATGAGAGAGAAATACTTCGTCATGAACATGGAATAGACACAGAGATGTAATGAGAGAGAAATACTTCGTCATGAACATGGTATAGACCCAGAGATGTAATGAGAGAGAAATACTTCGTCATGAACATGGAATAGACACAGAGATGTAATGAGAGAGAAATACTTCGTCATGAACATGGAATAGACACAGAGATGTAATGAGAGAGAAATACTTCGTCATGAACATGGAATAGACACATAGATGTAATGAGAGAGAAATACTTCGTCATGAACATGGAATAGACCCAGAGATGTAATGAGAGAGAAATACTTCGTCATGAACATGGTATAGACCCAGAGATGTAATGAGAGAGAAATACTTTGTCCTGAACATGGTATAGACACAGAGATGTAATGAGAGAGAAATACTTCGTCATGAACATGGTATAGACACATAGATGTAATGAGAGAGAAATACTTCGTCATGAACATGGAATAGACCCAGAGATGTAATGAGAGAGAAATACTTCGTCATGAACATGGTATAGACCCAGAGATGTAATGAGAGAGAAATACTTCGTCATGAACATGGAATAGACACAGAGATGTAATGAGAGAGAAATACTTCGTCATGAACATGGAATGGACACAGAGATGTAATGAGAGAGAAATACTTGGTCATGGACATGGAATAGACCCAGGGATGTAATGAGAGAGAAATACTTCGTCATGAACATGGAATAGACACAGGGATGTAATGAGAGAGAAATACTTCGTCATGCACATGGAATAGACACAGAGATGTAATGAGAGAGAAATACTTCGTCATGAACATGGAATAGACACAGAGATGTAATGAGAGAGAAATACTTCGTCATGAACATGGAATAGACACAGAGATGTAATGAGAGAGAAATACTTCGTCATGAACATGGAATAGACACAGAGATGTAATGAGAGAGAAATACTTCGTCATGAACATGGAATAGACCCAGAGATGTAATGAGAGAGAAATACTTCGTCATGAACATGGAATAGACACAGAGATGTAATGAGAGAGAAATACTTCGTCATGTACATGGTATAGACACAGAGATGTAATGAGAGAGAAATACTTCGTCATGAACATGGTATAGACACAGAGATGTAATGAGAGAGAAATACTTCGTCATGAACATGGTATAGACCCAGAGATGTAATGAGAGAGAAATACTTCGTCATGAACATGGAATAGACACAGAGATGTAATGAGAGAGAAATACTTCGTCATGAACATGGAATAGACACAGAGATGTAATGAGAGAGAAATACTTCGTCATGAACATGGAATAGACACATAGATGTAATGAGAGAGAAATACTTCGTCATGAACATGGAATAGACCCAGAGATGTAATGAGAGAGAAATACTTCGTCATGAACATGGTATAGACCCAGAGATGTAATGAGAGAGAAATACTTCGTCAAGAACATGGTATAGACACAGAGATGTAATGAGAGAGAAATACTTCGTCATGAACATGGTATAGACACATAGATGTAATGAGAGAGAAATACTTCGTCATGAACATGGAATAGACCCAGAGATGTAATGAGAGAGAAATACTTCGTCATGAACATGGTATAGACCCAGAGATGTAATCAGAGAGAAATACTTCGTCATGAACATGGAATAGACACAGAGATGTAATGAGAGAGAAATACTTCGTCATGAACATGGAATGGACACAGAGATGTAATGAGAGAGAAATACTTCGTCATGAACATGGAATAGACCCAGGGATGTAATGAGAGAGAAATACTTCGTCATGAACATGGAATAGACACAGGGATGTAATGAGAGAGAAATACTTCGTCATGCACATGGAATAGACACAGAGATGTAATGAGAGAGAAATACTTCGTCATGAACATGGAATAGACACAGAGATGTAATGAGAGAGAAATACTTCGTCATGAACATGGAATAGACACAGAGATGTAATGAGAGAGAAATACTTCGTCATGAACATGGAATAGACACAGAGATGTAATGAGAGAGAAATACTTCGTCATGAACATGGAATAGACCCAGAGATGTAATGAGAGAGAAATACTTCGTCATGAACATGGAATAGACACATAGATGTAATGAGAGAGAAATACTTCATCATGAACATGGTATAGACACATAGATGTAATGAGAGAGAAATACTTCGTCATGAACATGGAATAGACCCAGAGATGTAATGAGAGAGAAATACTTCGTCATGAACATGGAATAGACCCATAGATGTAATGAGAGAGAAATACTTCGTCATGAACATGGAATAGACACAGAGATGTAATGAGAGAGAAATACTTCGTCATGAACATGGAATAGACACATAGATGTAATGAGAGAGAAATACTTCGTCATGAACATGGAATAGACACAGAGATGTAATGAGAGAGAAATACTTCGTCATGAACATGGAATAGACCCATAGATGTAATGAGAGAGAAATACTTCGTCATGAACATGGAATAGACACAGAGATGTAATGAGAGAGAAATACTTCGTCATGAACATGGAATAGACACAGAGATGTAATGAGAGAGAAATACTTCGTCATGAACATGGTATAGACCCAGAGATGTAATGAGAGAGAAATACTTCGTCATGAACATGGAATAGACACAGAGATGTAATGAGAGAGAAATACTTCGTCATGAACATGGAATAGACACAGAGATGTAATGAGAGAGAAATACTTCGTCATGAACATGGAATAGACACATAGATGTAATGAGAGAGAAATACTTCGTCATGAACATGGAATAGACCCAGAGATGTAATGAGAGAGAAATACTTCGTCATGAACATGGTATAGACCCAGAGATGTAATGAGAGAGAAATACTTCGTCATGAACATGGTATAGACACAGAGATGTAATGAGAGAGAAATACTTCGTCATGAACATGGTATAGACACATAGATGTAATGAGAGAGAAATACTTCGTCATGAACATGGAATAGACCCAGAGATGTAATGAGAGAGAAATACTTCGTCATGAACATGGTATAGACCCAGAGATGTAATGAGAGAGAAATACTTCGTCATGAACATGGAATAGACACAGAGATGTAATGAGAGAGAAATACTTCGTCATGAACATGGAATGGACACAGAGATGTAATGAGAGAGAAATACTTCGTCATGGACATGGAATAGACCCAGGGATGTAATGAGAGAGAAATACTTCGTCATGAACATGGAATAGACACAGGGATGTAATGAGAGAGAAATACTTCGTCATGCACATGGAATAGACACAGAGATGTAATGAGAGAGAAATACTTCGTCATGAACATGGAATAGACACAGAGATGTAATGAGAGAGAAATACTTCGTCATGAACATGGAATGGACCCAGAGATGTAATGAGAGAGAAATACTTCGTCATGAACATGGAATAGACCCAGAGATGTAATGAGAGAGAAATACTTCGTCATGAACATGGAATAGACACAGAGATGTAATGAGAGAGAAATACTTCGTCATGAACATGGTATAGACCCAGAGATGTAATGAGAGAGAAATACTTCGTCATGAACATGGAATAGACACAGAGATGTAATGAGAGAGAAATACTTCGTCATGAACATGGAATAGACACAGAGATGTAATGAGAGAGAAATACTTCGTCATGAACATGGAATAGACACAGAGATGTAATGAGAGAGAAATACTTCGTCATGAACATGGTATAGACCCAGAGATGTAATGAGAGAGAAATACTTCGTCATGAACATGGAATAGACACAGAGATGTAATGAGAGAGAAATACTTCGTCATGAACATGGAATAGACACAGAGATGTAATGAGAGAGAAATACTTCGTCATGAACATGGAATAGACACATAGATGTAATGAGAGAGAAATACTTCGTCATGAACATGGAATAGACCCAGAGATGTAATGAGAGAGAAATACTTCGTCATGAACATGGTATAGACCCAGAGATGTAATGAGAGAGAAATACTTTGTCCTGAACATGGTATAGACACAGAGATGTAATGAGAGAGAAATACTTCGTCATGAACATGGTATAGACACATAGATGTAATGAGAGAGAAATACTTCGTCATGAACATGGAATAGACCCAGAGATGTAATGAGAGAGAAATACTTCGTCATGAACATGGTATAGACCCAGAGATGTAATGAGAGAGAAATACTTCGTCATGAACATGGAATAGACACAGAGATGTAATGAGAGAGAAATACTTCGTCATGAACATGGAATGGACACAGAGATGTAATGAGAGAGAAATACTTCGTCATGGACATGGAATAGACCCAGGGATGTAATGAGAGAGAAATACTTCGTCATGAACATGGAATAGACACAGGGATGTAATGAGAGAGAAATACTTCGTCATGCACATGGAATAGACACAGAGATGTAATGAGAGAGAAATACTTCGTCATGAACATGGAATAGACACAGAGATGTAATGAGAGAGAAATACTTCGTCATGAACATGGAATAGACACAGAGATGTAATGAGAGAGAAATACTTCGTCATGAACATGGAATAGACACAGAGATGTAATGAGAGAGAAATACTTCGTCATGAACATGGAATAGACCCAGAGATGTAATGAGAGAGAAATACTTCGTCATGAACATGGAATAGACACAGAGATGTAATGAGAGAGAAATACTTCGTCATGTACATGGTATAGACACAGAGATGTAATGAGAGAGAAATACTTCGTCATGAACATGGTATAGACACAGAGATGTAATGAGAGAGAAATACTTCGTCATGAACATGGTATAGACCCAGAGATGTAATGAGAGAGAAATACTTCGTCATGAACATGGAATAGACACAGAGATGTAATGAGAGAGAAATACTTCGTCATGAACATGGAATAGACACATAGATGTAATGAGAGAGAAATACTTCGTCATGAACATGGAATAGACCCAGAGATGTAATGAGAGAGAAATACTTCGTCATGAACATGGTATAGACCCAGAGATGTAATGAGAGAGAAATACTTCGTCATGAACATGGTATAGACACAGAGATGTAATGAGAGAGAAATACTTCGTCATGAACATGGTATAGACACATAGATGTAATGAGAGAGAAATACTTCGTCATGAACATGGAATAGACCCAGAGATGTAATGAGAGAGAAATACTTCGTCATGAACATGGTATAGACCCAGAGATGTAATGAGAGAGAAATACTTCGTCATGAACATGGAATAGACACAGAGATGTAATGAGAGAGAAATACTTCGTCATGAACATGGAATGGACACAGAGATGTAATGAGAGAGAAATACTTCGTCATGGACATGGAATAGACCCAGGGATGTAATGAGAGAGAAATACTTCGTCATGAACATGGAATAGACACAGGGATGTAATGAGAGAGAAATACTTCGTCATGCACATGGAATAGACACAGAGATGTAATGAGAGAGAAATACTTCGTCATGAACATGGAATAGACACAGAGATGTAATGAGAGAGAAATACTTCGTCATGAACATGGAATGGACCCAGAGATGTAATGAGAGAGAAATACTTCGTCATGAACATGGAATAGACCCAGAGATGTAATGAGAGAGAAATACTTCGTCATGAACATGGAATAGACACAGAGATGTAATGAGAGAGAAATACTTCGTCATGAACATGGTATAGACCCAGAGATGTAATGAGAGAGAAATACTTCGTCATGAACATGGAATAGACACAGAGATGTAATGAGAGAGAAATACTTCGTCATGAACATGGAATAGACACAGAGATGTAATGAGAGAGAAATACTTCGTCATGAACATGGAATAGACACAGAGATGTAATGAGAGAGAAATACTTCGTCATGAACATGGTATAGACCCAGAGATGTAATGAGAGAGAAATACTTCGTCATGAACATGGAATAGACACAGAGATGTAATGAGAGAGAAATACTTCGTCATGAACATGGAATAGACACAGAGATGTAATGAGAGAGAAATACTTCGTCATGAACATGGAATAGACACATAGATGTAATGAGAGAGAAATACTTCGTCATGAACATGGAATAGACCCAGAGATGTAATGAGAGAGAAATACTTCGTCATGAACATGGTATAGACCCAGAGATGTAATGAGAGAGAAATACTTTGTCCTGAACATGGTATAGACACAGAGATGTAATGAGAGAGAAATACTTCGTCATGAACATGGTATAGACACATAGATGTAATGAGAGAGAAATACTTCGTCATGAACATGGAATAGACCCAGAGATGTAATGAGAGAGAAATACTTCGTCATGAACATGGTATAGACCCAGAGATGTAATGAGAGAGAAATACTTCGTCATGAACATGGAATAGACACAGAGATGTAATGAGAGAGAAATACTTCGTCATGAACATGGAATGGACACAGAGATGTAATGAGAGAGAAATACTTCGTCATGGACATGGAATAGACCCAGGGATGTAATGAGAGAGAAATACTTCGTCATGAACATGGAATAGACACAGGGATGTAATGAGAGAGAAATACTTCGTCATGCACATGGAATAGACACAGAGATGTAATGAGAGAGAAATACTTCGTCATGAACATGGAATAGACACAGAGATGTAATGAGAGAGAAATACTTCGTCATGAACATGGAATAGACACAGAGATGTAATGAGAGAGAAATACTTCGTCATGAACATGGAATAGACACAGAGATGTAATGAGAGAGAAATACTTCGTCATGAACATGGAATAGACCCAGAGATGTAATGAGAGAGAAATACTTCGTCATGAACATGGAATAGACACAGAGATGTAATGAGAGAGAAATACTTCGTCATGTACATGGTATAGACACAGAGATGTAATGAGAGAGAAATACTTCGTCATGAACATGGTATAGACACAGAGATGTAATGAGAGAGAAATACTTCGTCATGAACATGGTATAGACCCAGAGATGTAATGAGAGAGAAATACTTCGTCATGAACATGGAATAGACACAGAGATGTAATGAGAGAGAAATACTTCGTCATGAACATGGAATAGACACAGAGATGTAATGAGAGAGAAATACTTCGTCATGAACATGGAATAGACACATAGATGTAATGAGAGAGAAATACTTCGTCATGAACATGGAATAGACCCAGAGATGTAATGAGAGAGAAATACTTCGTCATGAACATGGTATAGACCCAGAGATGTAATGAGAGAGAAATACTTCGTCATGAACATGGTATAGACACAGAGATGTAATGAGAGAGAAATACTTCGTCATGAACATGGTATAGACACATAGATGTAATGAGAGAGAAATACTTCGTCATGAACATGGAATAGACCCAGAGATGTAATGAGAGAGAAATACTTCGTCATGAACATGGTATAGACCCAGAGATGTAATCAGAGAGAAATACTTCGTCATGAACATGGAATAGACACAGAGATGTAATGAGAGAGAAATACTTCGTCATGAACATGGAATGGACACAGAGATGTAATGAGAGAGAAATACTTCGTCATGAACATGGAATAGACCCAGGGATGTAATGAGAGAGAAATACTTCGTCATGAACATGGAATAGACACAGGGATGTAATGAGAGAGAAATACTTCGTCATGCACATGGAATAGACACAGAGATGTAATGAGAGAGAAATACTTCGTCATGAACATGGAATAGACACAGAGATGTAATGAGAGAGAAATACTTCGTCATGAACATGGAATAGACACAGAGATGTAATGAGAGAGAAATACTTCGTCATGAACATGGAATAGACACAGAGATGTAATGAGAGAGAAATACTTCGTCATGAACATGGAATAGACCCAGAGATGTAATGAGAGAGAAATACTTCGTCATGAACATGGAATAGACACATAGATGTAATGAGAGAGAAATACTTCATCATGAACATGGTATAGACACATAGATGTAATGAGAGAGAAATACTTCGTCATGAACATGGAATAGACCCAGAGATGTAATGAGAGAGAAATACTTCGTCATGAACATGGAATAGACCCATAGATGTAATGAGAGAGAAATACTTCGTCATGAACATGGAATAGACACAGAGATGTAATGAGAGAGAAATACTTCGTCATGAACATGGAATAGACACATAGATGTAATGAGAGAGAAATACTTCGTCATGAACATGGAATAGACACAGAGATGTAATGAGAGAGAAATACTTCGTCATGAACATGGAATAGACCCATAGATGTAATGAGAGAGAAATACTTCGTCATGAACATGGTATAGACACAGAGATGTAATGAGAGAGAAATACTTCGTCATGAACATGGTATAGACACAGAGATGTAATGAGAGAGAAATACTTCGTCATGAACATGGAATAGACCCATAGATGTAATGAGAGAGAAATACTTCGTCATGAACATGGAATGGACCCAGAGATGTAATGAGAGAGAAATACTTCGTCATGAACATGGAATAGACACAGAGATGTAATGAGAGAGAAATACTTCGTCATGAACATGGAATAGACACAGAGATGTAATGAGAGAGAAATACTTCGTCATGAACATGGAATAGACACGGAGATGTAATGAGAGAGAAATACTTCGTCATGAACATGGAATAGACACAGAGATGTAATGAGAGAGAAATACTTCGTCATGAACATGGAATAGACACAGAGATGTAATGAGAGAGAAATACTTCGTCATGAACATGGAATAGACACATAGATGTAATGAGAGAGAAATACTTCGTCATGAACATGGAATAGACACAGAGATGTAATGAGAGAGAAATACTTCGTCATGAACATGGAATAGACACATAGATGTAATGAGAGAGAAATACTTCGTCATGAACATGGAATAGACACAGAGATGTAATGAGAGAGAAATACTTCGTCATGAACATGGAATAGACACAGAGATGTAATGAGAGAGAAATACTTCGTCATGAACATGGAATAGACACAGAGATGTAATGAGAGAGAAATACTTCGTCATGAACATGGAATAGACACATAGATGTAATGAGAGAGAAATACTTCGTCATGAACATGGAATAGACACAGAGATGTAATGAGAGAGAAATACTTCGTCATGAACATGGAATAGACACATAGATGTAATGAGAGAGAAATACTTCGTCATGAACATGGAATAGACACAGAGATGTAATGAGAGAGAAATACTTCGTCATGAACATGGAATAGACACATAGATGTAATGAGAGAGAAATACTTCGTCATGAACATGGAATAGACACAGAGATGTAATGAGAGAGAAATACTTCGTCATGAACATGGAATAGACACAGAGATGTAATGAGAGAGAAATACTTCGTCATGAACATGGAATAGACACATAGATGTAATGAGAGACAAATACTTCGTCTGAACATGGAATGGACACAGAGATGTAATGAGAGAGAAATACTTCGTCATGAACATGGAATAGACACAGAGATGTAATGAGAGAGAAATACTTCGTAATGAACATGGTATAGACACAGAGATGTAATGAGAGAGAAATACTTCGTCATGAACATGGAATAGACACAGAGATGTAATGAGAGAGAAATACTTCGTCATGAACATGGAATGGACACAGAGATGTAATGAGAGAGAAATACTTTGTCATGAACATGGCATGGACACAAAGATGTAATGAGAGAGAAATACTTCGTCATGAACATGGAATAGACACATAGATGTAATGAGAGAGAAATACTTCGTCATGAACATGGAATAGACACAGAGATGTAATGAGAGAGAAATACTTCGTCATGAATATGGAATAGACACAGAGATGTAATGAGAGAGAAATACTTCGTCATGAACATGGAATGGACACAGAGATGTAATGAGAGAGAAATACTTCGTCATGAACATGGAATAGACACAGAGATGTAATGAGAGAGAAATACTTCGTCATGAACATGGAATAGACACAGAGATGTAATGAGAGAGAAATACTTCGTCATGAACATGGTATAGACACAGGGATGTAATGAGAGAGAAATACTTCGTCATGAACATGGAATAGACCCAGAGATGTAATGAGAGAGAAATACTTCGTCATGAACATGGTATGGACACAGAGATGTAATGAGAGAGAAATATTTCGTCATGAACATGGAATAGACACAGAGATGTAATGAGAGAGAAATACTTCGTCATGAACATGGAATAGACACAGAGATGTAATGAGAGAGAAATACTTCGTCATGAACATGGTATAGACACAGGGATGTAATGAGAGAGAAATACTTCGTCATGAACATGGAATAGACCCAGAGATGTAATGAGAGAGAAATACTTCGTCATGAACATGGTATAGACACAGAGATGTAATGAGAGAGAAATACTTCGTCATGAACATGGAATAGACACAGAGATGTAATGAGAGAGAAATACTTCGTCATGAACATGGAATAGACACAGAGATGTAATGAGAGAGAAATACTTCGTCATGAACATGGAATAGACACAGAGATGTAATGAGAGAAATACTTCGTCATGAACATGGAATAGACACAGAGATGTAATGAGAGAGAAATACTTCGTCATGAACATGGAATAGACACAGAGATGTAATGAGAGGGAAATACTTCGTCATGAACATGGAATAGACACATAGATGTAATGAGAGAGAAATACTTCGTCATGAACATGGAATAGACACAGAGATGTAATGAGAGAGAAATACTTCGTCATGAACATGGAATAGACACAGAGATGTAATGAGAGGGAAATACTTCGTCATGAACATGGAATAGACACAGAGATGTAATGAGAGAGAAATACTTCGTCATGAACATGGAATAGACCCAGAGATGTAATGAGAGAGAAATACTTCGTCATGAACATGGTATAGACACATAGATGTAATGAGAGAGAAATACTTCGTCATGAACATGGTATAGAGACAGAGATGTAATGAGAGAGAAATACTTCGTCATGAACATGGAATAGACACAGAGATGTAATGAGAGAGAAATACTTCGTCATGAACATGGTATAGACACAGAGATGTACAAATTCTGTTTTTACTATTTAACCCTTTAACACTTGAATTTTTTCAAGAAAATCTTAATTTTCTCATAGAAAATATCCATTTGCAGATCAAGAGAAGAATAATTTTGAAAGTTTAACAGTGGAATGACTGGCTCGGTTACCGAGCCAGTCATTCCAGTGATACATTTTCAAAAATAGTCTTCTCTTGGCCTGCAAATGGACATTTCTCGAGACCGCTGCAGAAGCCGTTTTTGGCTGATATGAGTGTTAAAGGGTTAATAAACATTCTGTTTAATATTTTGAAACTATTTTGACTGGGAGCTGTTGTATTGAATCAGAATACCCAGTTTGGCAGAGATTCATCTATGAAGCCCATTGAGATGTGACGTTGTAGTGTTACCATTTATCTAAACTTCAAGGAGAGTGGTGGCGAGAGGAGGAGTGGTGAGCGGGTATATTGACCTCTATACATTACACACGCCACAAACCTCTTTTCCAGTTTTTTGCTTAGGCTGGGTCAGCTTGAACTCCAGCGCATATGTACACAAACATACACTCATGCGACTGTACGCACTGTCGCACTAATGCTAGTATGTATGCACATACATGGACGCATCACGAACAAGGAATAGATCAACAGGTTGTGTGAATTGACTGGTTTGCAATTTTATAAAACATTCTAGCAGTTATTTTGAAAGTAATTTGAATATATGAGGCGTTACTCATAGATGTACTTCACAATTTGAGACAAAATAGTTTCAGGAAGCTCACATGTGGACTCATTCAACCTCTATGTTTTGTCATAGCTGTAACTGTATTAGCTTGAACTCCAGTGCATATGAACACAAACTACACTCATGCTACTGTACGCACTGTCGCGCTAATG
>JAVVLW010003550.1:0-14000 GCA_034401795.1 Chaetoderma sp. LZ-2023a
TCAGCATATTATAAATGTACTATTATTCAAATACTGGCTATTTTGAGTGTTTTGGGAATTTTTCCCAAGTGCTTGACTACACCATTTTCAGGACTGTGTTACTTTTTTTGTGTGGCGGTAAAATAAACAATTCTTGCTATGTATAAATGACCAGTGACATTGCCTATTATACTATGCTCCTAGCTTCCCTCTGCGATCATGGGTTGCAAAGAAACCAGTATTTAAACAAAGTGGGTTTTCAGAAAAATGCCTTTTTTGTTTGCTAAAATTGCTTGAAATTCCCATCTTCCTTCCAGACCTCCTCTGGTGAGAACAAAACATATGATGTCAAAACCCATGCTAGTATTTTACATATATATTGTGTCTCTATGTTCCCTCCAGGATTCAGTCTTCTCGGATGGGACTTTAAATTGAGGTCCCGTCATACAGTGCCCATCACTGTGTGAACGTGAGCTAGGGTTAGGTAGGCAAGAAATTTCGGCATAATCAAAGTAAACCGGATGGTGAATGGATCCGTCCTCGGATGGAACCACGCAACATACGGATTACAAAACCAAAACAAAATTGCTAGAATTAGAATCTTTCGGAATTTTCGATGGGACTATGGAGGGATGTAACCCGGATGACTGATCGAGTTCGTCCTCAGACGGACACAGTCACCATACGGGCTACCTAATCAATCAAAATCAAACAAGTGCACGCTGGTGCCTGCTCGGATGATGGCCAGAAGACCAAATGGGTCCCAGGACCCGAAAGACCCCACACCCCAACCTCCCCACTCCCCCCAAAGGGGCCGGGAGGTCTCTGACCTAAAGCCCCCCCCCCCCTTGGGTGCATCAGGTCATAAGACCGTACGCACCTCCCCCTCCCCCCCCCCCTGACCCAACACCTACCCCATCCCTTCCCCACCCCCGTTAGGTCCAGGTTAGGCCATCCCCATCACCCACGCCCAAGCATGAGGAGCAACAAAAAAGCCATGGAAAAGAACAGCAACATGAGACAAAATCGAGAGACAACGATCAACACACACACACACAGAGAGACACAAGCTAATGCACAAAGCGACGTCACAAGAATTCACAAGAATTCAACAGAAACCATAAAGGCCAGGCGTGAGTCTAGACCCTAGCATTGGGAACTAGCATATAAACGCCTCAAATATTACAACGCACACACACTTCCCTCCAGGTTTCATTAAGATTGGCTGACCACCACTTTCCATATAATATACCCCATCCCCCAGAATCTATGTAGTTCAAGTGCTCGCATAGCGTAGCAAAACGATTGTGTGTGTGTGTGTGTGTGTGTGTGTGTGTGTGTGTGTGGTGTGTGTGTGTGTGTGTGTGGTGTGTGTGTGTGTGTGTGTGTGTGTGTGTGTGTGTGTGTGTGTGTGTGTGTGTGTGTGACTATAATTTTTTTAATTGTTTCTTAAACTAGAAAAACTCACAATGTTTAGACAGTTAAGGAGCTCATAACCATAAATTTTCAGATTTATTTTGTACGCTCACAAGTTTGTATGAAATTAAGCTCATAATAAGATAAGCCCACAAGTATTAAATGTTGGTCTGTCCGTCCGTCAACTTTTTCCTTTAAGCGACTTCTTCTCCAGAACCACTAGGCCGATATAAGTTATCTTTGGCAGGAAGTATCCTTAGGGCATAGGGATTCAAGTTTGTTCAAACGAAGCCGATCGGCCAATTTGGCCGGTGGCCAATTTGGATTTTGGCCGATTTTTAGGAAATATCTTTAAAAATCTTCTCCGAAACCACTTGGTGGATCGAAGCAAATCCCATGAAATATGATCTAGGGCAAGAGCTGAACCAAGTTTGTTCAAGGGAACTTGATTGGCCAAATGGTTCAGCGGCCATTTTGGTTGACCTAGTTTTAGCGAAACGACTTCTTCTCCAGAACCGCTGAAGGGATCAGGCCGAAATTTGGCAGATATGATTAGGGACTAAAGGCCATTAAAGTTTGTTCAAGGAAAGTTAATCCGTCAAAAAACATGGTGCAGTCGGCCTATCAAAATACAGCATGTTTGGCGGCCATATTGGATTTTTTTATTTGATGGATTTTAAGGCTGAAATTGGTTTTATATAGGTTTTTCGGGTATTCTGATCACAAATTTGCAATTTTCAAAGCTGTCGGATAAACGGTTTGGTGGCCATCTTGGATCATTTTTCCGCCAAAAGCTCCCATACTAAAGCAATGGGAAATTTAAAATGTCTACTTTTCGAGAACTTATGGGACGATTTCAATTATATTTGGTAGTAAGCATCCTTAGGTTGTAGAGATTCAAATTTGTTCAAATGAAGCCTATCGGCCAATTTGCCCGGTAGTCATCTTGCTTTTTGGCCGATTTTTTGAAACGTCTAAAAATCTTCTCCGAAACCGCTTGGTGGATTGAAACAAACCCCATGAAATATGATCTATGGCAAGAGCTGAACCAAGTTTGTTCAAGGGAACTTGATTGGTCAAATGGTTTGGCGGGCAGTTTGGTTGACCTAGTTGTTATTACACCACAAAAACATCCATTACCGTTCAATCACTACTTGCTAAATCAAATATCTGCATTTAGCTATCAGAATAAAATTTTTATGCTTGCTTATATATACTCCCTAATGCCCATACCATCACCATGTAGACCCTCAACCAGGCATGCGCAGTAGGTCCCAAATGTGAAAACTTATTCACTTTTCAAATATTCTGCTAGCAGTACAGTATTGCCTGCTATCAATCTGATATAAAAGTTTTAGCTTGCTACTAGAAACTTTCCAATTATTATTTGACATCGGAATGCCTACCATGAAGTCTATTCTTCCTAAGTTATGTTTAACTTATATATCATGGTGTTTTAGAGGTGTTTGTAACTCTAGTGTTTGGAGTTACCAGTTTTCGTGTCACTACTCCCGTTTTTGAGGTTAGAGTAACCATGCCTATTATATACCATCAAGAGTACCATGTTAGCATAATAGCCAGTACCACTCCTATTAACGTAGTTCCTAGTGCTCAAACAATCATTATTCAGAATCATTACTGATTCTTTCTTCAGTCACTTTATTAAAATCGCCCAGGTCGTAGCCTCCGGGGTTTTCTCAGTAGTTTCTCAAAGCTAGCTGCTTTATTTCTTATCATTTCTTATTTTTTATAGGAAGTGTCATTGTCTTCTGAGAAAGTAAAGTGTACGTCAGTTAAGTGTGATCGTTTTCACGCTAAGGATTATGCGGGCCACGTTTGCCTGAGGTGTACCACCTGCACCCCTAAAAAAATGTGTGGAATTTGCAAGGGTTGGCCATTGGTCATTTCTAAATCATTTTTCAAAGACTTTATGGTTAAGCCTGCGTTGCCCTCAGGTCGCTCTCCCTCCATTGTTGAGTGTACTAAGGCAGTTTCATCTGCTTCTACCTCTGTTAATACGTGGGTTTCAACAACGGAGGGGGCCATCTCCTCTTTCACAGATCCGGTTATGGCATTATTTGCCAGGTTTGAATCCTTTGCCAACGTACTAACTAAATCTTTAGACGAGCGAATTACATCCGCTATTAAGGCTGCTAAAGAGGAGTCGTCAGACTCCAAATTTAGCCCCCAGTCTCGGTCACGTAAGTGGGGTAAGCGGTTTCCTTGACATCTAGGCAACAAATCAAGTCTCCAAAGGGTAAGTCCGGCGATTCGAGAAGGAAACCTGGTAAGACATCCTCCGGTAGGAGCCAGGCCAAAGACCATGTTAGCCCTGAGGATCAGCTTAATCCTCAAGCGTTGGCAGCGGTGGCGGAAGCTTCCGAATTGTCTTCACAAGCTAAGGTCCGTTTCTCAGTGATACCGATTGCCAGGAATGTCGTAAGATCGCCGATCGCCTCTGCTCCCGTCTCTGCTCCTGGCTTGTCCGGGCAAGCGGGTTTGCCATCTGGATTGTCTTCTGGTTTTACCGGGCATCCGGAAATGAGCACCGTGATTGTTTCTGGCATGGCTGAACATCCGGTGACTCATGAGAATCTGGCTTTTTCGTCATCATCCGTTTCCGGGTCATCAGCTTCCGGCTATACAGTTTCCGATTCCGGGAGGAATAATGTGGTTCCGGGTCTGTTGGACCCGGCAGTGCATCAGTTGTCGTCTTCTGTTTCCGGTTTTTCGGCTTCCTCTTCCGGTAGTAGTGTTGCTACTTCCGGTAGGAAGAATGTGCATCGGGGTCTGTTGGACCCTTCTATGCATCGTGCTGTTTCCGGTTTGCCAGTCTCTTCTTCCGGTAGTAGTGTTGCTACGTCCGGTAGGAAGAATGCTTATCCGGGTCAATTGGATCCGTCTTTGCATACATCCTCTTTTTCCGGTCCAGTTTTGTTTACTTCCGTGTCCGGGGTTAGTGTAGACACTTCTGGTTCAACTTATGCATGTCCGGGTCGTTTTGACCCGTCCTTGCAAGCGACTTCCGTTTCCGGTTCCGGTTTTTCCGTTTCCGCTTCTGGTGACAGTTTTTATGCTTCCGGCTTAAGAGATATGAAGCATCCTATTTCCAGTCTTGGTGGTCCAGTTCCGGCTGGAACTACTGTTTGCACATCAAGTTATGAGCTTCCGACTAACTCAGATTCCCAGGTTAGTAATAGGTCTGTTACTTCCGATTCTAGTTATTTTCGCGCCGCTCCTCCCGGTTTTGATAGGCATTATCCCGACCGTCCTTCTATTTCCCAGTCGGTTCCTGCTTCAGATTTGGTTCATCCTTCCTTTCGTGAGGTAGTATCTCTTTCTCATTCTTCCTCTCCTTCCCTTTTCTCTCAGGCAGGTTCTCAGAAGAGTAGTAGTCAACCGTCCTCTTCTGCCTCTGTCTTATCGGCTAGAGATTTTTCGTCTTCCCATGTTTCTAATTCTTCTCTTTTTCATCCGTCATCTATATCTCCTCCTCCAGGTTTTCTTCATATTCCGGCTTCCCTCCATCAGAACTATTCTTCTTCTTCTCACATACCTTCTTCTGCTTCTGCTCCGTCTGTCCCTACTCTGCCTTCTTATTCTTCATCTTCTCCGGCATTTGATCATTTGGATCCTATTGTTTCTGTCGTTCTTTCTCCAGAATTAGAATTCCAGATAGTTGATTCGGGCTTAGATTTTTCCCTGTTTTCAGTAAGCCGTGATTCCTCTCTTCATCGATCTATTATTTCAGCTAGATTTTCAATTCTTTCACGGTTTTCAGCTAGTGAGTTGGATGCTTACTCTTTCACTTCTAGTCAGCCAGAGGCTCGTGTTGTTAGTCCTTCTTATCAGTCTCCTTTGACTTTGGAATCTCTCTCGGACGCTCCCTCTAGAGCTTTATCTTCTCCTTCCTCTCTGAGGATCGTTGATTCTTCTGCTTCGCTAGACTCGGACCTCTGTCCGCCTTCTTCTTTTTCTCCATCTCCCTTTTCTGTCAAGGCTACTCAGAGATCAGTCAGGGCCAGGGATCTGAATAGGTTCTATCATGAGAGGACCTCTCCGGATGACTGGTCTAAGTCTCATCAATGGATAGCTTCGTCTCTATCTCTTCCTCTTCAGGATGAGTTTTCGGTTGATCCTCCGTCGTTTGGTTCTGCCCTTTCATCTTCAGACTTCGGCTAATGTTCCTTCTGTTCTTCCGGTGGATAATTTGGTCGTAGATATGTTAGATTTTTACATTAACGATGTCCAATTGAAAGATTTCTCTCTTACTCCCAAGGTAGATGCTCCAGTGCAGGTTCCGAAAGATGATTACATTAGATTGGCTTCTACTCAATCTCTTAATGGTCCGACATGGGATGTTCTTTCGTCGCATCTGAAGGAAGCTTCTAAGGTAGAATCGTCTTCAGACCTTTTTAAATGGGAGTCTGTCTGTCGGGCTCAGTTGAAATCAGGAAACCTTTTGGCCCTTCTTTCCGAGGCTATTCTCAAGGCTCAGGAGAAGGGTGGTCAGATTCCTCCGGAAATATTTCATGCTTTAGCTGATCTTGCAAGAGGTTCTTTGAATTCAGTTTGCCGTTCTTTGGGTTTCATCACCTCTAAGAGAAGGTCAAGGAAACTTGCTGAGGTGAACATTTCAGATTCCCTCAGGAGTAATCTGATTTCTGCCCCTCCTTTCGGTTCAGATATCTTCGGTCAGAATTCTACCTAAATTCTTAGGGCGGAGTCTGATCGTCTTAGATCAGCTAAGGATCTGCGGGATCAGATTTCTATTTTGAGGCCTTCAGCAAAAAGAGACTATTCCCCGGTAAAGAGTCGGTCTTCCTCTCCCAGGAGGAAGAGTCTTAGGCCGGACGAGTATGGGGCTTATCCGTCAAGGGTTTTCACGAACTCTAATCGGTCCTCTCCTTCCCAATCCAGATCTGCGGAGGAGGATCGTTTCAAATCTATTTCCTCACATAGACCTAGAGCCCAGGTTCGTCAAGCCCCTCAGGCGAGTAGGGGTCAGTTTTTCTCTCGAGGTTCTAGGTCTAGTTCTAGAGGACGCTCCTCTAGAGGGGTTCAACCTATGCGGGTTTCAAGGGGTGGCCTCAGCCCGGGTAGGCCTTTCCCGTTCTCCTTTACCAGTCCTTCTTGCTCTTCTACCACCTTTGGATCTATTGGTGCAACCCCTTTTTCCCAGCGTGCCAGTAGGAGGGCGCTTGTCTGTTTTGGGAGACTTGGCAAGCCTTCGTTCAGGACTCCTGGCTGTTAGATCAAATCCGCTGGGGTTATGCACCGTCTTGGATAGATCTGCCTCCTCCTGTGTCTTGCCAGCCCAAATGGACTCCAGTTCCATCCAATCTGGAGAAGTTGGGGACCCTGGAAGATGAATTGGAGTCAATGCGTTTGAAGAAGGCTATAGAAGAGGTTCCTTGTTGGAGAGTAGACCCGGGATTCTACTCAACTCTCTTTCTAGTTCCCAAGAAATCAGGTGGATGGCGTCCAATCATCAACCTGAAGAGATTAAATCTTCTAATATCAACCCCAAAATTCAAGATGGCGACTGTATCTCAGATTATCGCCAGTCTGAGTCCAGGCATGTGGACGGCGTCCATAGATCTCAAGGACGCCTACTTTCATATTCTCATCCACCCTCCGTTCAGAAAATTCATGAGATTCGCTTTCAAGGGCCGGGTATGGCAATTCAGAGTCATGCTTTTCGGCCTGACCACGGCTCCGTTCTTCTTCACCCGCTTAGTGTCGGCAGTGGCAGGTTTTCTGCACCATCGCTCTATTCCCCTTCATGTTTATATAGACGATTTGTTGCTAAAAGCAGAATCTGCCTCAATTCTGTCAAGCATCATTCCAGAGGTCTGCAGTCTGGCTTCCAGTCTAGGATGGGTAACAAGTCTAGAAAAATCATCTTTGTCTCAGGTTTTCACCCACCTAGGTGTTTCTTTCGACCTAAGTCGAGGCGTAGTCTTCCCTTCAGATATAAGAGTAGAAGCCATCCTAGTAGCCATGGAAATTCTGGCATCCTCTGCCGTGGTCAGAGCAATCTTTTTTCTCCGGGTGATAGGCTTGATGGTCAGCGTCGAGAACATCATTCCGGGGGCGGCGCTGATGAGGAGACCTTTCCAAATGTATCTGATGTCCCTGTGGAAACAGTCGACCCATTCGGTTTACCATAAGATCCCTGTCAGAGAGCATTTAAGTCCCCACCTAGATTTCTGGAAGGATCACTCTCTGCTTCTGAAGGGTGTTCCTCTGGTCAAGTCTTCTCCCCAAGCGATCATCTTTACAGACGCTTCCCAGGAGGGATGGGGAGCGGTCTGGGGTTCCCTTTCTGTCTCAAGCCTGTGGTCCCTGGAGGAGTCGTCAGCCCACATCAACACTCTGGAATTGGGGGCTGTCAAGAAGGCTCGCCTTGCTTGGTCGGATCGGGTGCAGGGCCTCAAGGTTTCGATTCGATCAGACAATTCAACAGTAGTCTCTTATATCAACAAGCAGGGAGGCACAAAGTCGTCGCACCTTTGTTTGGAGGTGTGGAATCTTCTCATGTGGTGTCGTATGAATCCTGGTGTCCTCCTTCTTTTCGTTCGCTGATCATACCGCCAGTCCTGTAAGTGACTATCGACATGATCATAAGCGTTAAGTGCGTGGATCCATGGTTTATTAGAGTGCGCCGTGCGGCCTGGAACCTCCATCTTCAGCACTCGAGGTTTCTGTCAGGGTTACCTCACCCTTACCTCCTTTAGTCGCCTCTTACGACACACAGAGGATACGGAAGGTGTATTCTAAGCCCCACCTACAGGGCAACTGGTGTCCTCCCATGTCCCAGGATGTCTGAATTTTGTGGCGGATCAGTTGTCTCGCCCTTCCAAATTCGCCCACACAGAGTGGCAGTTAAAGAGGTCGGTTGTCAAAGCGATCTTCAACCTCCTGGATCGTCCCCATGTAGACCTGTTCGCGACCTCTCTGAATGCCCAGATCTCCTCTTTCATGTCTCCTTTTCCGGACATTCAGGCGTTGGCGGTGGATGCCCTGTCTCAGTCCTGAACAGGAATCTTCGCATATGCGTTCCCTCCGACTATCCTGCTTCCGTTGGTTCTGAAGAAAGTCTGGGATCAGGTCTGCGAGATTTTGTTGATAGCTCCCTTTTGGCCAAAAAGGATCTGGTTCGTAGACCTCCTCGATCTTCTAGTAGGCTTCCCGCGTCTGCTTCCCGTGTCCCCAGATCTGTTATCCCAAGTAAGGGGAACGTGCCTTCATCCAAACCCAGGAATCTTCAGTCTGTGTGTTTGGAGAATATCAAGTGCTCGGTCCCTGAGAATAAATTTTCTGCAAGATCTCAGGAAATCATTAATTCCGCCAGGAGGGAGTCGACCCGAAGAGTTTACAAGGGTCGACTTAAGATTTTTGGTGAATGGTGTTCAAATCATGATCTCGTGCCCGATTCTGTTTCTATTTCCCAAGTGTTAGATTTTTTATCCTATCTGTTCGATTCTCTTCATCTGACGGCTAACACTGTTAGAGGATATAGATTTTCTTTAGCATCTTCTCTTCCTTGTTTGTTAAACGCTGATGTTAAAGATACTAAGGTTCTGAATGGCTTCATCAGAGGTTTAGGTAATATTCGTCCTCCTATTGCTAAACCTTTACCTTCCTGGAACTTGGCGTTGGTTCTTCAGGTTTTGGCAGGTCATCATTTTGAACCCATCGCTTCGATTAGCTTAAAGCTTTTAACGTTTAAGACGGTTTTTCTAGTGGCTTCTGCTTCTGCTAGAAGACGATCGGAGATCCATGCTTTTTCTGCTGAAAAGGATCGATTTATTGAAGCTGGGGACGGTTTGGTATTATATCCTAGAAGGGATTTTTTTATCAAAAACGCAGTCAAACCGTTATCCAGCTAAACCGATTATTTTAAAATCTTTATCTTCGTTTTCTCAGTCTGACAGATTTTGGTGTCCAGTCAGAGCTCTTAAAGCTTATAAGCGTTGTACCGTTTTTAAAAGATCCGATCCGTCTCACTTACGGGTTCCCTTCGCGGAAGGGGTAGCCAGACCGGTCTCTAAAGCATCCATTGCTAGATGGATTTGTGACACCATTCGACTCTGCTATGAGATTGCTTCCCCTGAGCAAATCAATCTCTCACATTAAAGCTCATGATGTTAGAGGGATGGCTACCTCTTTCGCTCTGTTCGCTGGCTCTTCTGTAGACGAAGTTATGCAAGTTGCAGGATGGAAATCCGAGTACTTTTACCTCTTTTTATTTGAAAGACCAGAGCGCAGCGGCATCTTTCTTTAGGAACATTACTATTTTAACCAAAAAGGCTGAAGACCAGAGCACAGCAGTTTCCTTTTTTAGGAACTTTATGATTTTAACTAAAAAGGCTGAAGACCATTTACCAAGCACATCCCACCATTTTCGTTAGGACCGTGCGTCTGCATGTAATGGTGTGAGTTGTTCTTTGGTTTTTATTTATTTCTTTAATTTTAAAGAAATCCTTGTTTGATAATCACTGTGTGATTGATTAGGTGCACCATTATGTTATGTGGTTAACATTTGGTTATGTTTGTTTGATTTTTATCCTTGCTTATGGATTCTCAAATCACCTCCCACCAAAGTTTCGTAGTGGGACACTGACCAAATCTACGGGTTTAGCAAGTAGTGATTGAATGGTAATGGATGTTTTTGTGGTGTAATAACAACCCCCAACAGACCCCCCTTTAGTGGGTTGGTCTGTAGTTTTATTAACCACTAAAAAAACATACTTACCGTTCAATCACTACGACCCGGCCTCAGCCACCCGGGTATTGATTTGAGAATCTAGGCTGGAGATATGGCACTTAAATTTAGAAAAGTGAATCCGTTTTCACATTTGGGACCTACATGCGCGAGCGTGCTTAGTGACAAGCGTCACCAAGGAGTGAGTACAGACTGGTGCCAGTCTATTGTAAGGCTAATGCAGGGGGGTCCCTCTACCAGAAGCCTGGTTGAGGGTCTACATGGTGATGGTATCGGCATTAGGGAGTATATATAAGCGAGCATAAAAATTTTATTCTGATAGCTAAATGCAGATATTTGATTTAGCAAGTAGTGATTGAACGGTAAGTATGTTTTTATAGTGGTTAATAAAACTACAGACCAAACCACTAAAGGTCTGTTGGGTTTTTCAGCCAAAACAGCTCCCGAACCGCTGAAGGGATCGAAATTTGGCAGATCTAATTAGGCATTAAGGGCCATTAAAGTTTATTCAAGGGAAGTTGATCCATTAATAAAACATGGCCGCAGTGGGCCAATCAAAATACAGCATGTTTGGCGGCCATATTGGATCTTTTTATTTGATGGATTTTGAAGCGATAACCGAGCCAGTCATTCCAGTGATAAATTTTCAAAAATACTCTTCTCTTGGTCTGCAAGTGGACATTTTCTTTGAGAAAATCTAAATTGTCTTGAATAAATTTGAGGGTTAAAGGGTTAAAGCCAATTAATTCTAGCAACGAATTTAGTTGAGTATTGCATTATTCACAAGTTTTGTTGGATAGCATGTAGCATGGTGACGGACATTTTGAAAATGGTTTTACTGATAATGTCTGTTACTGTCAAGTGCAGCAATAGTTTTCAGCATGACTATTCAACCCTTGTCACACCAACGTCTAGAGATTAATTGTTACAAAGCCAGTATTAGAAAGGCTGGTGTACAGTTTGTAAACACCATTGCTGAAGACCATTGCTGTCATAGACAGTGCTGTTGCTGTTATACAATTGACAGCAACAGCTTACACAACAGCTGTTAAGCAACAGCTTAGCGCATTATTTCCAGTTAAATGCGTTAATAAGATTCGCTTATCAATTTATTATTATTAGCTCACCTGGCTATCGATATCAGAGGACACAATATCTTACCTATTGTGCTAGGTTAGGAAAACGGTTAACCCTTTAGCCATCATATCAGCCAAAAATGGCTTCGGCAGTGGTCTTGAGAAATGTCCATTTGCAGACCAAATGAAGATTATTTTTGAAAATTTTACCATTGGAATGACGGACTCTTTTTAACGAGCCAGTCATTCCAGTGGTAAATTTTCAAAAATAGTCTTGGTCTGCAAATAGACATTTTCTTAAATTCAATGGTTAAATGGTTAATTAATGTGCAATTGGAGTTTTATTTCCACCATCCATTGACATATGACAGCTTTTATTACCATAATAGATAAAAACTAAATTAAAAACTTTTCCCTGCAACTGCTGCCTAGATATTTAAGATATGTATTGTGTACTCTGATACCTATACTGTTAAAATATTTTCATCTATGACTAAGTCAAATTATTTTTTAAATAAACTGCAGCATCGCGAACTTGGCCATTCAGCAAGATGTACACGTGTTAAAAGGATGGTTTGGAATATACTCAGTTGAACCTGCTATAAAGACCATCTGTATTAACCCTTCTTAAATTAGTTTAACGGAAAGCCAATGTTGCCTAAGGCACAACGGCTTCGCGTCAAATTAATTTCAAAATATTCAACAAAATAAGTTTTATATCATAAAGAATATACTTTTTCCAGGATTTATGGGTGAAAGGGTTAAGAGACCAGCTGCCTTAAAGACTATTTTCTTCATTTGCTAAATGCAGTTAAGCAATGTATTTGAAACTTTATTAGCCCTTTAATGGTCAAACCAGTGAAAACCTGCCTCTGCAGTGGCCTTGAGGAATGTCGATTTGCAGGCCAGCATGAGTATTTTTGAAAATTTACCACTGGAATGACTGGCTCGATAATCGAGCCAGTCATTCCAGTGATACATTTTCAAAATGGTCCATATCTTGGCCTGCAAATAGACATAACCTGAAATTTTTGTTTTACTGAAAAATCATGACCATTAAAGGTTTAAGAAACCAGCTACCATAAGAGGCTGTCTTCTGATTCTCACTTGAGGGGTGTCTTAATACAAGTTTGACTGCATGTCATCAATTTCTGTTGTTAGTACTGAGGTCTTCTATTTTTGCTTAAATATTGTTCAAAAGAACCTTTGCAAAATAACCATTTGACTGAAAGTCATTGGAAGTGGCACTGATTGATGTAAAACTCCATAAAGATTAGTTGAGTTGTAAAGGTTCCAGGTGAGCAACACAGGCCCCTTGGGCCTCTTGTTTGTCATTGATATTCTTTTGTTGATATGTCTTGATAATTTGTATCCAAGCGGCTTACTCGAGTAATCATGATTACTTTTTAATAATCAATCGCGATGACTCAATGCAATAATGCAACAAGCCTATGAGAGCTATGAGCTTGAGAACTGTGATGATCAGCGTGATGACTTTGGTCAGTTACTAATTTAGAAGACTATAGCCAAAAGATGACAGAAGGTCAGAAAGATGACAAAGGGTCAGAAAGATGACAGAAAGTCAGAAAGATGACAGAAAGTCAGAAAGATGATAGCATCCGCTATCAAAGTCTGAAAGTTTCAGAAGTAGAAACGTCGTAAAGATGAAGGATGATGGTGAATGTTTGAATACTTGAAATTGAGCAAGATAAAATTCTTGCCATAATGATGACAATAGGCGACGGTAAATATTCAGACTTTTTAGATGATTAGATCCGCCATAAGATGAAATTTATGGTAGTCAAACTGCTGTCGTTGAAATATGTCTCACACGACAAGATGGCGGGTAGAAAGATAGAATGCTAGCCGTCCAAGCTGGGCACCAGGTTCCATCTAGCTTGGGTTTCCAGTTCAAGAACAAGAAACGCTGGCTGGATGAAATTTGGTCGATGAAAACTGATGATGATTGACTACATTGAGACGATCACAAAAATGAAACGAAACAACAAGGGCACACTACATTGAGTTAAAAAATTTACATTTAAAATTGCATCTTGAGTACGAGGACTCTGATAAGCGGCTGTTCGATGACATGTGCACCACTTAGATAGATGGATCGGACTGATGAGCGAGTGGTGGCCAGTTTCTATACAAACCCTCTCACATGATTGATGAGTGGGCGCATGATTTGATGTATAAGTGCGTCAGTGGTCATATGATGCCTAAACATGGTGACAACCATATAATACTAGAACTTTATAATACTCACTCAAAAATAGAAACTAAAAAAATAATAACTATACTAGAAAATTTCATAATTAAACAATTCACTAATTTATTAAAAATCCAGAGGAATTATTTTCCAGTCACAAGGACACAACTCAATGAAAGGAATGGTCATGTTAATTTGAAGTAATATTTATGCATTGTCTACCATGCAAACATCGACTTCAAGAACATTAGATTGATCAACAGGTCACCGAGTTACACAGTGGGGTGAACTCAATAGGCCGATTTGACAGATCGTACTATTCTATACTCTGTGGTAACCATTCACGGCCTAATTATCATATGAATTGAAAACTATCCGATCAGAAACAATCAACCGATTAGTGTATAATCATAGCTATGACAAGAACATTATATATGCTCATCATTTTTACTTTTGATTAAAATTAAAATTACATCTTGAGTACGAGGACTCTGATAAGCGGCTGTTCGATGACATGTGCACCACTTAGATAGATGTCATATACTGTGACACCACACATATACTCATTTTGAAATGATTTTTGGGT